>CAODLS013373521.1:0-10388 GCA_948243855.1 Flueggea neowawraea | reverse complement strand
ATAACCATATTATGGGTAGCTCTAATTGTAATGAGGAAGCCATAATTTTGAGTTTTAAGGTTTAAAACTATTTTGAGACCCTTTTTTAACTTTCATAATTTTCAAAAAGCACAAAAATCAAGCACAGAGAAACATTCCAAGTTTTTTTTTTCAGATGGCAGAAATAATTATAGGAGTAAAATTGACACATTTATTTAGAAATGCAATGCACCTAATAATATTTAAATAGTAAATATAAAAGTGTATATTAAACAATAGATTTTCTTTATAGTAATTATCCATAAAATTTAAAACTTACAAATCTTTACGTACTTATAAACTGAACATACTATCAAATAATATACTAGGTATGAACATGAAATAAATAATTATTTGTTGATAAGTCTGCAAGCATTGATTCGTGCAGAGGGTGATTTCATTCATACGTGTTTATGAGTTCACTAATTTGCTATTCTTGAAGAATTATGGTTTTTAAACTTTTGAAAATGATAGCTATGGAATTACATTATTTATTTGAGAGACGAGTCTTTGTTTTATATGCATAATGTAACGGGTTTTGACTTTCACCAACGCTCGTTCGGTACTTGATCGCGCATTCGTTCTCAAGTCAGCCTCACTTTCACTCGGATCACACTTGATCAATAACTCAAGAGAGGAAAAGAGAGAATGCACACAAGAGAATTCTTAGGCAATGAATGCTCTATTCACTCAAACTCTTGGATGGATTTCAAATGAGAGCCCCCAAGGGGTATTTATACACATTTCCACAAAGAATGTCTAGAATTTTCCACACTATTCTAGCATATGTACAAGTTCTACTAGTCTCCATACTTCTCTAGAATGTTCTACTCAACTCTAGAGAAATTGGGAAGAATTGGGCCAACTCTTCCATGTCTTGGATGTTCAAGCCTTGGCCCGTGTCAACTGGTGCCTAAAATTTCTTGTTTTCTTATGTGCCTTATCGGAGTAAAAATTGATAGCCCGATAACCTCAACTTAATGGCCAATATTGTTTAGGGAAGCTAGATGAATCCATATTCACTTATCCCCCCTCTTGATTATGAGACGCAGGTAGTGCCTTTTGTTTGATGGGTTGTGCACTGATGCCTAAAATTTATGGCCCTATAACTGACAAAGTCATGGTTTTCTGAGATTCACTTCTTAGCAGGTCAGTATTAAGTTTTACTCACTGTTAACCGTTGTCAGATGTGCTGTGCAGTGGTGCCTAATATTTCTTGTATTATAACTAATAGTCATGGATTTAACAGGTCAATACAGTGCTTAATGCACTAGAATATAGAAGGGAGGCAAGATATGGTCCCTCCCCTGATTATGATATGGCTTCTTGTTTGATAGACTATGCTGGTGCCTAACCCTCAAATTGAAAGAGATTTGTTCCCTTTCACTTGCCCCTCCCCTGATTATGATATGATACAAAGATATGGCTTCTTGTTTGATGGACTATACTGGTGCCTAACTCTCCAACAGAACTTGATAAATTTGTGTTTGTATAGTCTATTAAATAGCCAAGCCTCGTATTTTGACACTTGTTATTCATCTGCCTTTCAACAACAGATTTGTTCTCTTTTTTCAGTCCCTCCCCTAATGAGACAAAGATAGTGGACAAAGATGGTAGCTTGATGTGTGATGGGCTATTAAACAAGAGAATTTGTTGAGACATTCTTGTTATTGTTCTCGAGGTGACATGTCCCCCATGAACATTCTGGGAATTCTTATCTTTTGGTTTTGGTTCCTTGCTCTTGTTTATTGCCTACCCAATTGGCCTGAGGGTTATGTTTGTGCTTTACAAGTTTTGCTGTGACATCAATTCAACACATTCAGTCTAATGTTTATCTTGGACCCGCTGAGATGGAATGATTGGTTTGAGAAACAGACCAGTGGAACTTTGGATATTTCATGCCCATTTGGATGGATTAGTTCCATGGTGGATATTGCAATTTCAGCTTGAACATCATTTGTTTCCAAGGTTGCCTAGGTGCCAATTAAGAAAAGTTTCTCCATTGGTGCAAGAATTATGCAAGAAGCACAATTTGCCTTGCAGGAGTGAAAATTGATGAGTTAAGCATAGGCTAGTAGTAATCTTGGCTGCATGCAATACTTTTTTGACACTTTGTGGCTAAAATTTCTTGTACCAATCAAAATCTGGATTTACTAAGATTTCTGATTTGAAAACAGAAAAGTTGGTGGATTGATGCCTGATGGCTTATACCAATACTAGTGTTGTAGATGCCACAAATGTCTAAGGGCACAGAGATAAATTCGCGAATTGGTGGCTGTACTAGTGTTCTCATATGTCCCTGTTCTCATGTCCTTCCCTTTGAAAAAAATGGACATTTTATTTTTGGCAAGCTTATTTTTTAGTGTGCTGTACTTGGTCTTTTGAGGCACTCAATGGTTATTGGTTTCATTTTTGCCAATTATTTTCATTTGATCAGTGAGATTCTCTTGTTCCTCAAAGCAAAATAATACCAGATGGTGGCTTGTTGGTTTCTCATTGGCGATAATTCTCTATCTTTACTCTCTAGTTACTCTAAAAAATTGCTCTCTCATCGGCTGATTTATACTATAGTAGCTCTGTCTTGACCCTTCCCTAGCTAATGTCCCTCATCCTCTCAATAGTTGCCTTATTACCCGAGGCGAGTAAAGTCTGTCCTTAATGGAAGTACTGTGATGTATGAGGGAACCGGATAAATTTGTATTTGTTCCTTCATTGTGTTAATTCTTGAAACTCAGAAGTTTTCTTGAAATGCAACAATGTCGTCAATGGAGAACTTGATGAAGGTTGAAGAGTCAAGGCCTGCAAGTGGTGATAGATCTTCTCCTGGTCTTTGCTTATAGGAGAATTTACGCCAAAGATGAACATTTGAAGAATGATTTTTAGTTTTCATGTCTTTTTATAGGCAAATGAATAATAATAGTATTGTTCTCTCTCTCTCTCTCAATTGTTGCATTTTTAATCCAATAGACAAAAAGAAAAGAAGATTGGTGGCTTGTTGTTTAAAGGTATATGCCAGTGCTTAAGCCACTACAGTCTCGAGGGAAAAAAGGTATGTGATCTGTGCAACTTATTACGCAATAAACTATCATGTTTATTGATTTAAACAAAACTGCTACGTTCAGGTCTCTATGGAGTCTTACTAACATTATAATTTCAATCGTCTGCATTGGGTTGGTCATCCATGTCTGTGCATTGCGAATTTTGAATTTTTGTTAAAAAGCTGTTTACTCCAACAAATCGTTTGTGCAATATTGCTGTCTAGTTGCCTCATTATTCTGGAGTGGTGCTTTGTTGCCTAATCTTCTGTACTAATACTAATGCTTGAAGCCCTACAATGGTCGGGGAAACCAAGATTAATATTTTTAGCTGACCTGTTATACAATGACTTGTATTTATGTCCCTATGGTGTATCATAAAGATCATATTTTCAATATCTTAGCATTGGCTTCACAATAGTTTGTTTATGTGGTTTGAAAATCGCTTTGTTTTGATGAATGCTCTTTTTTAGGTTGGAGAATCTTACTGGAAATCATTTAGTCTTGTGTGAAGCGATTCTTTTGTTCTTGACCAGTTTTTAAAATGCTGTCAAATTAGTACACCAAGGCTATGGTGCGTCATAGATATAACAATTTCAACTGTCTGCATAGGCTTCATCGTAACTTTTTGTGGTTTGTGTGAATTACCATTGTTTTCTTCGGTTGCTTATACCGATATGATACGCACATTTGCATTTCTGTTAAAACTATAATAGTTCTGTAATTGATTTCTGATAAACAGTTAGGAAGAAATTGTCTTCGGTTTATCATTTGCTTTACTGTGGTCGCTTTTGTCTCAATTGTTCCCCTTTTGATTATAGCATATTGTTGCCTTCTTATTCTGGAAGTAGGAATGGTAAAAAATGATGGTTATTGCTTAATAATACTAGTGCTTAATGCATGTAAATGCGGAAGAGAATGGAGATAGTATTTATTTATATAGCCTGTTTATTAAAGCTGTGTATCGGGTTGTGATGGTTCTATACCATGTCTAATACTTTGCTGCAAATATACAGATGTTTTTTATTTTGCTCTTGCGCCTGCTGATGAATATTCTATACTCGATCATATCTGTGTTATTTTCTCTCTACTTTTGTACCAGTGCATTTGATTCAGGCCATATGGATTGGAGATCTTTATCAGAATTTGCTTAATGGTCTGTTTTTATGTTTTGATTCAAAAACGTGGCTGATTGTTGCTATTCTAATAATAGTGCTTAAGGCACTACAATGTCCAAAGGAACCTCAATTAATTCGTGTTTGTGTAGCTTGTAATACACTGAACTGCTATATTTCTGTTCGTTCTGTCTCAGAAATATTTTTCAGTTGTTTGCATTGGCTCTATGATTGCTCTATTTTTTTAATTTGTCTGAACTGCACTGTTCTGATGTACTTTCTTGGTTTGGTAGTATCTTCTTTGCTAGTATGATTATTGAAGCTCTGTTTCGTGTAAGGTTTTTTACTCGATTTCCAATACTCTGCTGCAAATACATTACTATATCATTGCCTTTAACCCTGCTGACGAAGATTCTATTATCGGTGCTTCTTTGCCGAGTATTTCAATTGATGATAAAACACTTATTGATCTCTAATTCTCGTCCCTTCCTTAGCACGACCCTCCAACATGATGAGTTGCATTTTGCCAATGGACTTTGATTCAGACATTATGGGTTACAGAATCTTTATCAGAAATCTTCTTCTCTATTTGTAGTAATTGATTTGCGGTTTATTTTTATTCTTTCCGGTGAGGTGATCTTTTTGTCTTTAACTTTGTTCAACATTACATGAACATTGTAAAGATATTTGAAGAGACAAAAATACAAAATATTTACATGGCGTTCTGATTTGCAAGAAATTTGATTAAACCAAGGGGGAAGAAACAAGTAGCGTAATTTCTTCTGACATGATCTATATGAATTTTGTTGGTCTTTCTTATGTGCCTCCCCTCATCTCTGTAATTGTGTTGTTATTCTAAAAGCAGAAAGATGGTTAATTATTGTTTGATAATTTGGTTAACACCGTTGTTCAGGCCCTACAAGGGAACCAAGATTTATTCGTATTTGTAATAGCTTATTATGCTATGAACTGCTGTTTTTTTTTTGTTGTGTTCCTACTCTCCGTCTCGGAAAGATTATATTTTCAGTTGTCTGTAGTGGCTCTATGATAGTTGTATGTTTTTGGTTTGGCTGAATAGCAATTTCCTGACGAATTCTTCTTTGTTTGGTTAGAGCTTCGTTTATTTACTAGTGTGTTTTATTGAAGTCGTGTATCAGGTTGCGATGGTTCTATACCATCTCTAGCACTCTGCTGTAAATACACAAATGCTTTTTATTGTTGCTCTTCCGCCTGCTCATGAATGTTCTATACTTAATCAAATCAGTTTTCTTTTCTATCTAATTTTGTACCAGTGCATTTGATTCAGACCATACGGAATGGAAAATCTTTATCAGAAATTGGTTAATGGTCTGTTTTTATATTTTGATTTAAAAATCTGGTTGATCGTTGCTATATTAATATTAGTGCTTAAGGCGCTACAATGTGCAAAGGAACCTAGATTAATTCGTGTTTGGGTAGCTTATAATACAATGAACTGCTAGATTTTTGTTCCTGCTCTGTCTCGGAAATATTTTTAAGTTGTGCAAAGGAACCATACATCTTGGCTTTATTTTTTCGGTTTGTCTGAACTGCACTTTTATGATGTATTCTCTTTCTTGGCTTTGTAGTTACTAGTGTGATTATTGAAGCTATGCATCGTGTATGGTTTTGTACTTGATTTGTGATACTTTGCTGCAACTACTAGTTATTTTTAGCGTTGCATTTAAGCCTACGGACGAATATTCTATTGTTGGTATTATCGGTGCTTATTAAGCTGAGTTGATTCTAACATTTTTTAATTAGTGACAAATATTCTTAACAATGGAACATTGGCGGTTTTTCTCCATTGGACTTTTCTGAGATTGGAATTTTTGCTCTTTTATTATATAGTCTGATCGTGTCTAACATGCTAACTGTTGAATCAACTTCTTGCTAGTTTTCACACTAATGAAGCTCAATTGATGATAAAAACACATTGATCTCTAGCTCTCATCACTTCCTTGGCATGTGATCCTCTAGCATGATTAGTTGCACTTTACCTGTGGACTTTAATTCAGACCATCTGGGTTGGAGAATCTTTATCATAAATCTTAATGGTCTGTTTTTACTGATATGTGGTTGTCTTTTTTACCAATTTTTTTTTCTTGAACTTTATTGAACAATACATGAACATAGCATAAATGTTCGATAAAAAAAAAAAGTTCTATCCAAACATATATTCATATTTGAAATTTGATTCGCTAGTTGTAGCTTGGTTTTATTGCGCTAAATTTACGCCAGATGATGCATGTTGAATTGAGGTCAACATCAATTACTATCTTTATCTTTTAGTTGTTGCCTATTTGTTCTGGTATACTCTTTTCTTATTCTAGAAATAAGAGTAAAAAATATTTCGATGTATTTCTGCAAGAAGTTTTATTAAGCTAAAAGGGCAGGGAAGTAATAGCTATTGCGATTTCTTGTGACATGATCTGATATTTGTTCTCTTCTTATTCTGGAAGCATAAATATGGTAGATTGAATCAATACTAGTGCTTAGGCTTTATAGGCAACCGAGATTAATTCGTAGTTGTGTAGCTTATTATGCAACGAACGACTGTGTGATTGTGTTCTTACACTGTCTTGGAAAGATTATATTTTCAATTGTTTGTGTTGGCTCTGTGATAGCCGTGGTTTGTGGTATGACTGAACTGCAATTTCATGATGAATTTTACTTTCTCAGTTTGGTCAGAGCTTCAGTTCTTTTTTTTTTTGTTAATGAGGAACCCTTACTCAGCGGAGACCCGACCATCCTTCGGGTGGGGCTCCGGCCACCAAGCAGGTTAAACTTTGGGAAAGCTCAGAGCTTCAGTTCTTTACCAGTATGTTTATTGAAATTGTGTTTTGGGTTGCGATGGTTCTATACTCTTTTATTTCTAATACTCTGCTTCAGATGTACAAATGATTTTTATCGTTACTCTTTCTCCTACTGATGAATTTTCTATACTTGATAATATCAGTGTTCTTTTAGCTTAGCATCTGAGTCGTGCTTGAATCTTTACTCTTAATAATAAAGTCTGCTCATGGACAATGTGCTAACTATTATGTCAACTGTCTTCTTGTGTTTCAGACTATGTTATTTAATTGGTGACAAAAACACATTGATATTGTTTCTCTTGTCGTTTCCATAGCTTGATCGTTCAACATGTTTAGTTGCATTTTTTACTAGTGCAGTTGATTCAGTCCATACGGATTAGAGAATTATGCGTTTTAGTTAGAATTTTTGTCATCGAGGATCGCTGGTGATAGATTCATGTATTTCTTAAAGAGTGCGTCCTTTGGTCTCTGGTACCAGCTTTGCAATGAACATATGGATTTATGACTTGTTTGTTAGAACTCCAGCGCCAGAAATGACAACATATGTAAGGACTGTTCCTGAAACGATCGGTTTAGACCAAAACAGGGATATCCAACCCAATGTCATCAGGTCAAGGTGATTACTTGCTGAGCTCCATTCAGGTAGGAGGATGAATGTGTATGTTGTAGACTAATATTGAAGGAAAATTCTTTTGTTAAGTATGCTCATCAACTCCAATTAGTTGAGGTAACTGTTGCTAGAAATCATCGAGCTGTAAGCGATTTTTTTAATGTTGTCAGCTTGGTTGTGTTTGCATGTGGAGGATCATGTAAAAGAGCGGACCAACTCAGACAAATTGAGCATGATCGTGTTATTGAATGACTTGAAATCAACAGTGGCGGGGGCTTAAATCAAGAAACTAGCTTATGTAGACCAGGTGACACTGGATGGGTATCACTTCATAACTTTAAATCGTCTAAAATCGATGTGGCCATCAGTAGTTGAAGTGCTTGAAGGTTTGTAAGATGATGGTTGCAAGAGATTTTTCTAAGACTGTTGGAGGATTGAGACATATGACTGTGTTTTACATTTGATGGTACGTATATTGGGAATAACATATGGTTTCTCTCAAGCTCTTCAACAAAAAGATCAAAATATAGTTCAAGCTATGTATGTGATCGGTACAGCCAAAAAGCAATTGCGGGAATTTGGGAAGAATGGATGGGACAATTTCTTGGAGGAAGTGGAGAGATTTTGTTTGGCTAATTCCATTAAGGTACTTAATATGGAAGATACCATCAAATTTCGTGTTCGTATGAAACGAGATGGTTGTGTTACTAATTATCACCATTATAGGGTCGAGATTTATTATGAGGTATGTATATATATACATTCAATTATATCTTTTCTCTAATTATTACCATCGCACTAAATTGACAACTTTTTTTTTCTTATTTTTAGGTTGTCGATTTACTTATACAAGAGATGGAAAATCGTTTTCCAGGGCCGAATACAAAATTACTTCTTTGCATGAATTGTCCCAATCTAAAGAATTCATTTGCAAATTTCAATATTGAACGGTTAGTTCGTCTTGTAGAACTTCATTCAGACGACTTCACTTCAGAAGAACTAATGATCCTTCCTTATGAGCTTCGAACTTATATTTGTAATGTAAGAGATGATGAATTCTTTAGTATTCAAGATTTGAGAAGTCTTGCAAAGAATATTCAAACTAGAAAAGCTTAAGTCTTCACTTTAGTATATCGTTTGGTTGAATTGACGTTGATTCTTCCGATTGCAACAACTATGGAAAGTGTATTTTCTTCCATGAATATCATCAATATGGATTTGTGGAATAGAATAAGAGATGAATGGATGAATGACTTATTGGTGGTATACATTGAAAAAGAAATTTTCATAAGTATTGATAATGAGACTATTTTGCAACGCTTTTAGGGCACGTCGATACGTCAAAATCAACTATCATCTATTAACTCGAGTGAGCAAAAATAGTTTTTTTAATTATATGTATTTGAATATTTAATTTAATGTAATGTATATATATATATATATATATATATATATTTGGATATTGTACTCAGGGGCGAGTCAGCTTCTGGCGAAGCAGATTTAGCACAAATTTTGTCAAAATCCTGACTTTGCCATAGCTTGTAGTGTAACCCATGAAGAAAGCCTATATATTATAATCTTAAAAATCTGAAATCAAAATCATGTTACAATCGTGTCAATTTTTTATTTTTTTATTATGGGTTTTAATTATCTAAATTTGAAATTTATAGATTCAATTCAACACTAAATTAAAAAATAAAATAAAATAGTTGACTGAATATTGTAAACCATCAAAAGAAAGATGTAGCTTGTATATTTGTTATATTTTGCAATGAACCCTTAAAACTATTTTTAAAGTTAAGTTATAAAAAAGAAGCTATAAAAACAACAAAAAAACAAAAGAGGAAATTTTGTAACGAAAATAATTTCAAATTCTAAAACCCCACTAAATAATGCATGTTAACAGTAAAATCAAAATAGGTCTTGTTTTTTGATAGAGAAAGAAAGGGTCTTTTATTAACAAAAAATGTTTTAACTCTGCCAAAATATGTGTTGATGTAATTCTTAAAACCAATGGTATTGTGTTGGTCATGAAACAACATACAAAATAAATTGCAAGAAAAATTGTGGATGTCCAATATAAGGAAGTTAAAAAATTGAAAAAGTAATTTTTTAAATTGTAATGTCGATTTTTTTTCTTATTCATATTGGCTACTTAATTTGGGTTATAAGTTGTTCAAGCAGATTACACACACTTGAAAAGTAAAAAGTCATTATTGGCTCATTTCATTCTTCCGTTATTGGAGCCATATTGATTGATAAATCTGCAAAATTGTGAAAAAATGATTCCCAAATTAATTGAACAAATAAATTAGGAAGAGTAAATGAAGAACTTCAATGTAAGATGACTTATAATTAGTGGTGGACATGGGTCGGACCGGGTTTGTAATAACCCGTCTATTTTTTATTTAGATTTTGTAGTGCTTCGGTCAGTTTCGATTTGTTCTGTTCAACTTTGATCATGCCATTTGAGTTTGAGGATGTTGAAGATGTGAATCTGTAAAAATTTTTGGTGTTTAGTTGATCTCGATTTGATCTTAAACGATCGGAGGTGTTGATTAGATGTTGAAAGTGTTGGATAATTCAATGTTGTTGAGTGTAACTAGTTACTCAAGTAAGTCTGGAGTTGCTCGAGTTGTAATACCCCGGATAATTTTTATAATTATTTTGGGATAATTATATTTGGAGTAATTATTTTGAATAATTATTGGTGGATAATTAGTTTTGGGAATAATTATTTTTGGATAATTATTTGTGGAATAATTATTTTTAAATA
>CAODLS013373260.1:0-10544 GCA_948243855.1 Flueggea neowawraea | reverse complement strand
ATGATACATTATCATTTAATAAACCACTCATATGGGTCGAATTATATCAGGCATAATTAAATACCCATAACCCTAATAACTAGTGATTTATATTAAAAGCCCATTATATTAATGGACTATGTATTATATCTTATTTAACACATAAATCATAAAACCTTGAATTAATATTGATTAATCAAATTAATCATCCTAATAATTCAATTACTACAAAGAGAGAATCTTTATAACCAATTTAGATCTTTATTGTGTGTGATCCTATAGGTTCATTCAATGTTGGCAATGAGCCTAAAATTAATTTGAAACCCACAAATCATAATTGGTCTCTAGTAAGACATTATGATTACCCAAATTGAAATGAATATCAATTACGAATCAACATAACCTAATTAAAAACTTATACAACCCTTTGCATCTTGATATCATGATTAGCATAAGGCATAGAACCCTGTCACCCTTATTTATTCTAGAACATTTCCTTGATCTATAAGTGATCGTGACTAAGTCAAACAGATAATAACACTTATCCCTTTATTTGGGTGTGACCACACATTACTCAGTTTCATTAATCAAGTGGCCGGTGATATCTTCTCTCGCTTCGAGAGTGGCAATCCCTTCACTTCACTCATGCTTCTTAGCATGACTCACGACATACCCAATCATACCCATACTTGTTACTCATTACAAATAACATTAGGTGTACATCAAAATATACGAGAAATCACCTAAGAATCCATAGTGATTTCAGGTCAAGAGATTCTAATATAAGCATTGTATGAGAAATACTTATGACCTTTCAACCATGTAGTATTCTCATAAGCGGATCGATTCAAAACACTATTGTCTAACATGTTCTATGTTCTCTGATTTATATCTCATATCCTATGACCAGTAAAACATTATCATCTCATATAGTACATACTAGTCTTGGTTCATTGTCATTCTCATGACAATAACCGACTAGGGATATTTTGAATAATATTGTTTTATGCTTCAAGGCTTTACTATCCAAATCACATATTTGATACCTTAAGCAGAATCACTATTTATAGATGTTTTATCAAATTAAACATGCACAAGAATAATAATGAGATAAAACAATGTCTCATAATATATATATATATATATATATATATATATAATATAATTTGGATACAATGCATTGGAGCAAGGGCTTACACTAACAATAGGCAAAAAAGAAATGGGTAAGAATCCCTAGTGAGGAAACGACACTACATAATGCTTCATACGTGCCTCACAAAAATAGGTTGGAAACGTTAGAAAACTTCGCATGAAGATATAAGTATATATATACGCATACACACTAGATACAATATAGTAGTTTCGAAATTCATTTCGAAATATTTCACAATCAAGAAAACCACAGTTAGACAGATTAGCTAAATAACTATCTCGGACAAAATATTTAGTTTCAGAATATGAAATAGCCAAAATATTTTCTTTCAAAATATTTACCAAAATTCATATTTGTTTTCCCAAAAGATTTACAGAGAATAAATCCAAAATATTTGTAGATAGAAATACCAAAGTATTTTCAGAGAAAAATATCAAAATCGAAAACATTTTAGAGTCGAAAATCATGCAATGATGATATCATGTGAAATGGTAAATAGATTTGATGATCACTGATCATACACCCCACTACATTAGAACTGCACTTACTAGATCAGATCAGAATAAACTAGCAATTTTAAGAGTCCAAATGGTACTCAATTCAAAAGAGATAACAGCTCACAACCTTACGAGCTCTAAATAGTACTCTGTCAACCCTATGGGTCTGAAAGCTGTAACTGAGCAGATACTGATTTAAGCACACCTGTGAACATTGCAGTCTCTGTGCTCTAGCTACCAGAGGCTGATTATTCACAAATTGATTTCTTTCACTTCTTCCATTCAATTTAATCGAACACCATATCAAATGACTTAAATCACTCCAAAACATCATTATACAACCTCAGACATCCAATTATCATCTTGAACATTCTACGATCATATAGGAAGTGAACATATTGCTACAAAGAACCTAGTCGAAACGAGCGTGGTGTTACAGTTCTTGGGGTTCGTAAAGTCGCAAAGAAAGGGTTTAAGGTGGTTTAGATAGGTCAGGTTAAGCGAAAGAGGGCTTAATGGTAAAATTCTGCTAGGTGATGCGCATTGGAGGAGAGGTGATGTGCGTCGGCCAACGTTATTTGTGGAGACGTGGCAGCGAACGAGATGCCACCACTTGTCATCTCGTCCCACATAATTGATGCACGTCCGTGCTCCCCATACGCGTGTCGGCCACTCTTGCTACTCGTCTTCTCGCATTCTACTCCCTTGATTTGATTATTAACTCGACCTAGTGCCATTCCAATTTATTTTGATTATTAACTCGGCCTAGTCCCATTCCAAAAAGGCCATATGCACGTCACCGTTTATTACCTTTAAAAGATCAAAAGTGTTGAAAGAATTTTTAAAGAGCTCACCATGTTTGTTTTATGCATGGTTAATACATTAGATATTAACATTATTTAATTCTAATGGAAATTATAAATCTGAAAAAACATAACACTCTTTCTTTTATTTTTTTTTATTATGCAACCCACCTAATCTTAAGTTATTTGGTTACAAAATTTTTAAGGAAATTAAAATAATGAATAGAAATTAAATTTTAATCCCATTTCTTTATGTTTAATTCTCTTAACGGATTTCAATTAATGCTATTTTACTATGGCATAAAGTTTCTGTTAAATAATGTGATTAATTAGAGATCGCTCAAAAATTACATTTCTCATCTTAATTTCCTACTTGAATACTTTAAAATTCAGTTCGATTCAACTATGGATTTAGATATGGTCTTCGCCTTCCTTTATTTTCGAAGACTTGACTTGTCTCTACATATTTCAATCAAACATACAGAGTCCAAGCATATGCATTTTCGGAGTAATTGCCTCTTAAAAGACTAACAACGACTACTCCAGTCGCGGGCCAACTTCATCAAATCAAAAGCATTTTTCGCGCGTCAAAACAAAAAATCCCTAAGTGTGGACGGAGGGAAAGAAAGTCACGCCGCCAAGAATCTTTCAAGACCACGTCGCCCATCTGCAGAATGATATTGTTGCCCTTTTTAATTTCTCTTCGCCAAAAATTAATATATGTTCGGCAAACCGTACATAAATTAACATGGTGATGCAAGCTAATGATGTCTACAATTGATGCTGGTGATGACGTTATAGGAATCAACATACTTTATAAAAACGTATTGGCCAATCAAGAATATGGCATAGTAGATCAACGCTGAACGCCTTTTTCCGTAATAGGAAATGACGAAATGGTTTTGTTACTTGTGGGCACCTATTATAATAGATGAAAATAAATCTTAAATAAATTTTTATTTGTTTATTTATTTTAAATATATCATATATCAATATCTTTCTCGCCACAATTAAAAAAAATTCTAAAAAGTAATTTAAATTTCTAAAATGTATGTACATTTAAAATATTTACAGAAATGTGTATTCTTTTATTGTAATTTCAAAATACTGAAATTTAACATTTTGACCGCAATTTTTCTGTGCGTCAGAAGTTTGACGTCGTATTGACAGCGCGTTTGACCACACTCTAAAAAATTTGACCACACGACAAAATATATATAAAATGAGAACAAGTTGGCCTCATTATTCTATATATAAAAATAAGTATAAAATGAGAATAAACTGTGCTCATTATTAGATATGAAAATCAACACAAAAAGAGAACAACTCATTATTTTAAATACAAAAATTAGTACAAAACAATAACTAAGAACAAATTGAGTACAAAATGACAATAGACCAAGTACAAACGATAACAAAACAAGTACAAAAACAGTAAAATGAGTATAAAACGATAATAAATTGAGTACAAATGAGAACAAACTGATTATAAATGAGTATAAAACAAGAACAAAACGAATACAAAACGAGTGTCATCATGTTTGTTTTTAATTTTTTCAATTAATTGTTCTAGTAAACCATCATGTCTTGTAATATATTTCTTCAAATAGTAGTTCTTGTCTTAAACCCTCAACCGATCAACTGGACCAACCATACTAGAGAAAAATATATATGATTTTCTCTAGAAAAGTGTATATATTAGTTGTTCTTTTCCATCCAAATTCCTAAATGACGAGAGAACTCAGGTTCTCAGGTGTGTAATTCTAATTCTTGAGAAGGTAAATCTGCTATAAACCTGTAACTGTCACTTTGATTATTCATATAAGCCTATATATTGCAGTATTTAGCCTTCAATCCATTTTCTTTGATTATTTATGTTCAACTGCATATTTTCTAATTTCATCTTTTCTCTCTCTTTTTTGTCTTGCCATGAAAATACCATATATTCTGCATGCTTAGTTAACTAGTAAAGAAGTTAAAAGGGAGATCTAATTTTTGGTTTAAGTGGTCAGTCAACTTCCGTAGTTGCTCCAAACTAAATTCAACTACCTTTCTTTTTTTTTCAGTTTATTAACCCAAGGAGAATGCCATAACATTGTTGAACGTGTTGCATTACCTTAAAACCACAGAAAGGAGAAAACAAAAATCATATGAACAAAGATGAGACAATGCATGTACAGATATTAACATTGAAATCTTTTTCCGAGAAATATCGAGGACAAAATTTTCGTTCATTTCATTGAACTATTGCGAAGTACAAATTCAATCTCAAAAGCTATCAAATATACTTGGTTATCAATGACATAATTACAATGATTCAAGCCTATGTCATCCAGCTCAACAAGCTTCTGAAATTGGTGCTGACAACCATTGCCACAAGCGGATGACACCAATTGCATCAGAAGTGCAGAAAAGACGTCCACGACTGTGGTTCATTACTCTAACTCATTTCTTGGCAAAAATCCTTCCCCTCTCAGCAAATGAAGGCAACTCATACAAGCGAACCGAGTTATCCTTGCAAGAGCAGCACAACACTCATTTATCTCCAGCATCCAACATTCCAAACAGAGAAAGAATCCCTTCATCTTCTTGGTGAGTGTAAACCACTTCCAGATGACCGGTTGCAGTGGCTGCCCACAACTGAACTGTGTGATCCAATGATCCAGATAACAGATTGTCCCAGCAAAGAACAATCATTTAGCAATAGTAAAGAGAGAGAGAGAGAGAGAGAGAGAGAGCCCCTATTTCTTATTCCTAAATTCCAAAAATCATAATCCCTAAAATCAGCTTCGACTTCGACGGGGTCTCGATGCCAGCCCCATAAATCCCACTGCCTCAATCCCATCTGAAAGTGCAGCAACTGCCTCCGCTGCTGCCTCTACTAACCTCGCCGCCCCTGTATCCATCACCTCTGATCACGCTGCTGCTGGCGTCAACGTTCCATGCTGATGGGAGTGAGAAACATAGTGAGAGAGGGGGAAAGCGACAGTGAGTGAGATGGAGGAGATGGAGCCATGAGTTGGAGCATGTTTGAAAAAAGAGAGGGTGAGTGATTTAGGCAGATGACAGGAGAGGAGGAAACATGCGGAGAAAAGCGAAAAAAGAGAGAGAGAGAGAGTATGCAGGGAGAGAAAGTGAGAGAGCGAGTATATATTTAGGCATTTAAGAAATTTGAATGTCAATTTTAAGATTTCAGAATTTTTGATATAGTGTAGGACAAAGAAGAAAGCATAGTTATAAAAATGGAATCTCAAGGTAATTTCCTCATCTTTTTCTTGGTAAATAAAAATTTTATTCGTCCAGCCACAAAAAGTGAATCAGCAAATCCTTGTAAAGCAAGTATTTTATGAGCAAATCCTTGTAAAGCAAGTAGATCGATAATTTTTATGAGCAAATCCTTGTGAAGCAAGTACATCGATAATTTATTCCAAATAAAAAACTCTGAGCAGCTAAAAATTACTCGAAGAAAATTTATTAAAAATAAATAATCCTAAAGTAACCAAAAGTGGACACCTTAAAGTATTAAGTAAGTACATCATATTGACCTTCTGGTGCGGGAGAATAATAAGGAAGATTGGAGATTGATAGGTTTTTATGGATTCCCGGAGAGAAGTTGTAGAGTGGAATCATGGGATTTGCTAAGGCGTTTGGCTTTACAATCTTCACTTTCTTGGTGTAATTTGGGTGATTTCAATGATACGTTACATGTTTCAGATAATTTTGGTAAAGTTCCTCATCCTGAATGGCTTTTTCGTGGTTTCCGCAAGGCTATCTCGGAGTGTTCTTTGAGCAAGATAACGTTACATGGAGCAAAATACACATGGGACAGAGGTCGTGGTACACAGAATTGGGTTAGGGAGAGACTAGACAGGGCATTTGGTTCAACAACATGGTTGGAGAGGTTTTCTACTTGTAAACTCTCTGCTTCAGTTTCGGCGGTCTCTAATCATTGTCCAATATTGTTGGAACTTGAGGTACGAGGTTTCATCCGTAAGCATACCTGATTCAAGTTTGAAAACACTTGGTTGCGTGAACGAGGCTCTCATGACGAGGTCGCTCAATGTTGGAAATCCTTGTTGCATAACGACCTACAGCCTAAACTTGAGGCCTGTGCGAGATTTATGGCCAGTTAGGGCCAACATTTCTTCCATCAATTCCTTGACAAAATTTTGCAATCTAAGCACAAGCTGAGCAATTTGAAAGATAAAGAGGATGTGGAGTCAATTCAGGCATACCTGGATGAGAAAGAACGTTTACCAATCTTATTAGCTAGTGAGCAAATGCACCCAGATAAGTCACCGGGGCCAGATGGACTTAATCCGGCCTTCTTTCAACATTTTTGGCCTACCATTGGTGCTGAGATCTTCCACCATTGTTCCAGATAGCTCGATCAAAGGCATACTCTCTTCTGCTTTAAATGAGTCTACTATTATTTTGGTTCCTAAATGTGAGACACTTGAGTCTATGAAGGACTTTAGACCGATTCTCTCTGCAATGTATTGTATAAAATCATTTCTAAAGTTCTTGCAAAATCGTCTCAAATTGATATTGCCCAAAATTATTGATGAGACTGAGTCGACTTTTGTCCGAGGCTGGTTTATTACTGATAATGTCATGGTTTCTTTTGAGATACTCCACTCTATGAAACAGAAACGGCGTGGTCAGTCTGGTGAGGTAGCACTCAAACTAGATATCATTAAAGCTTATGACAGGGTAGATTGGGCTTACTTGAGGAGCATGATGGAGCGGCTTGGTTTTAGTTTGAAGTGGATTGAATGGATCATGTTATGTGTAACCACGATGTCGTACTCAGTACAAGTTAATGGTGAAGTTGTCGGCCCAATTATTCCTCAAAGACGTCTTCGATAAGGGGATCCCTTATTGCCATATCTTTCCATTTTCTGTGCTGAAGGGCTATATGCAGGTATTAGATGAGCCGAGGCCAATGGCATTCTGCATGGTGCTCTGGTATGCCGACGAGCTACAAGGATTTCTCACTTTTTTTTTTTCCAGATGATATCATTCTATTCTTTTGAGCTACTATTGAAGAAAGCACAGTTGTCAAAGAAATCCTGCAAAATTATGAGATCCTTTCTGGTCAAGCCATCAATTTCCAAAAATATGGAATACTGTTTAGCTCAAATATCTGAGTTGATAAGCAGCAAGAAAATTCAGCTGTTTTGGGAGTCTCTTCACCACTTGCTTCGGGAAAATATTTGGGGCTCCCTTCACTCATTGGAAGATCTGAACGAGCCATTTTTGGATATTTGAAGGAGCGGTTATGGAAAAGAATCCAGAGCTAGAATACTAAATTACTATCTTGTGCAGGGAAATAAATTTTAATTAAAATTGTCGGTCAAGCTATTCCCACCTACTGCATGAGTGATTTTCTTTTGCCCATGTCTCCATGTGATGAGTTACAGAAGATGCTTAATTCATTTTGGTAGAGTTCAAATAGAGAAGGTTGTAACGGGATTCATTGGCATAAGTGCGAGAAGCTATGCTATATGAAGGAAGAAGGTCGATTGGGATTTCAAAATCCCCATGGATTTAATCTAGCTCTCCTCAGCAAGCAAGGTTGGTTCTTTCTTACCAAACCACACACATTAGTCTCCTGGTTGTTCCAAGCTAAATACTTTTCGGGGTCGGATTTCTTGAATTCCAAGTTAGGAAACAATCCAAGTTTTATCTAGTCGAGTGTGTGGAGTGCCAATTGCCACAACTCGAAAACGAACCATGACAGGGTTTACGAGGCAAACCGTTTAAGAGAGTCCGACTCATCGTGCACAAGCCTCGGATAATATAATATCTAGCCAAGTTCTTATTATTAGCAGGCTTATTAGTCAAATTAAAACAATTTAACGAATAAAAGTTTTTAATATAATATTCTTAAATAATAAAATGAAATATTATCATAATATCGAAACACTAAATAAATATTTATAAGGACAATAAATAGCAAATACAGATCCATAACCCACAGATAACCCAGTGTGAAGCATCTAACAAAACAAATAATCTAGAGACCGAATAATAGACCATTTAATGCTGACAAAGGTGTCTCACTGAGTGTCTGGATGCTAGAAAAACTCTGAAGACGAAAAAGAATCACCTGGACGCCGAGTTAATGATCCAACTTACGGTCTACCAGTGAATAGTTGACCAGCTCGGAAGTCAAACAAAACTTGTTCAAGCTTATCTATGGAGTTATTGATGTTCAATCTTGTGTCGAAGCTATCTTGGACAGATTTTTGAAATTTTAGAGTTTGTTTCATTGTTGTGTTTGGAAGAAAGTGAACTACATAAATATATATACGGTGGCCTTATCTCTTTATCTAGGTGTTTTTAGCCGACTTAATCTACTGATGCTTAATTATTGTAAAAAGGTTCTTTATTAGTGCTAACATTTGGCTTAAATAAATAAGTAATATACTACTGGCAAACTTGAGTTCAGACTAATGTTCCATATTTCTCTAGCTCCATTTCTCTTCTTCTTTTTTTGATTCTTAACTCAATTTGACACCTCTTGAAAAAAAAAATCGAACTCTAATTATAATTTTATTTGGCATTTGTCACAACTACGTTATTGTACCTAATAATTATTGTCTAACTAATTACATAAATATTTATCTTTGAATCTAAATGCCGAATATAATTTTTGGCTCTATATTATAAAAAAAACATATGCAATGCGTGTAAAATATGCCCATGCAAGGTATATGTGTTTAAGTTCAACCAAAATCGAGCGAGGCGTTCAATATTTACTCCCTCAAAAGAAATTCTTACTCGAATTTCCAGACAAAGTATATGAGAAATACTGCAAAAGGCACTACACACCAAAATGACTAAAACCATCTGTCAATTCATCTCGAATATCTCAAAGACAGAAATCAAATCCAAATCTCCAAATCAGAACAAAATCCAGAATCTCAATGCAAAAATCACAGAGAGACTTACTAAAAATCTACCAACGCGACTTATTCGAACCCATATATGCAAACATGCAACGGAGAATACAGAAAATTCAGAGACAGAAGACAAATGCACTGACTTACACATTAGCAGAATCAAACAGGTGCAGATAGCTACGCTGCAACTTATCAAAATGATGCATCTAGGAGACATTGACATACACTCAGACAGAGAGCAAACTAGCTCTAATCTTGACTGACAAGGACGACAAAACATGGAATTGATATGGAACCAAATTCCCAATGAATGAAACTTAAGGCTTAGTTTGGTATGTTTATAGAGATTCCAAGGAAGTTAATTACTGGGAAATATATGTCCTGGGAAGTTAATTACTGGGTAAGTGTGGTTTTTATGTGTTTGGTATGGAAATATATTCGCTGGGAAGTGTGTAGGAAGTGAGATTATAATGTAAATTTTTTATTAATTAAAGACTATAATGCCATTGATTAATATGTTATCATAAATAGGAAAATATGTCTAAGAAGATTCTAAATTCTCCTTTCTTGGGAGAGCATACCTCATAAAAACCAGCATAAGAAGTCAAACCAGGCATGCCTAGCAAAATATGAATTCAAAAAGGCTAAATTAAGACATCTAGAAGATGATATAATCATAGAAACTTTAAAATGGATTCATTTTATGATAACATATATTCCTATTTACATCATAGAAGTTTTAAAAAGTTGCATATTGTTTAGAATGCCATAATTCATAAGCAGTTTCACTTTATTCACGTAAAGTGATGGTAACAAATTAGAATTTATGCCTTAACAGCATAGAAAAATTCAGAGTTTTATGTGGCCAATGAGTTTGGCCACATTCTTTCACTGAGTGGTCTTCCCTCCTCCTGGTCCACCTGTTTGTTTCTTAAGAATTATAAATTCATTGCAGCATAGCTAATTTATTGACATCTATCTACAATATGCAAGTTAAAGAAAAAAAATCAAATTTTGTTTATTTTTTAGTGCTCACCCAGAACAAAAACAATTATAGGATTCCTTTTAGCCAAGCATCCAGTGTCAAGCCTTCTCTGCAATAACACATCTTAGAGTTGATCATGCAATCTCTGAACTTGAAAAAGACCATACTATGATAATCCCAATCTCACGAGCAAAAAAGAGAACCTATACTATGATCATC
>CAODLS013373216.1:0-12939 GCA_948243855.1 Flueggea neowawraea | reverse complement strand
ATATTATTTTGTGCATGTGTAATCGAGAGATTCTGTGTGCGATTGAACATTCATAATTGAGAGGAGTTGCATGCAAACCTAGAGATAGGTCGACATAAATCCTCCGGATTAGGGTCAAACCTAATAGTGAAATTCATAGAGAGCAGAGTGTTAAAGCAACGATGGGGGTTTTAATTAGGAAGAGATTCTGATTAATCAACCTAGTCGTTAGGCGTTAGTTAACTTGAGAGAGAGGTTAACATATCGTAGGAATTTTCACAGTCCAATTACCTAAATAGTTTTTTGAATAATGAGTCACTGTCAGTTAATTTGGTCTAGGGGGATTCAACGTCTAGGTGCTATTTGCCCATCGTTTGTTCTATCGTTTAATTTGAGTTTGTTCTTGTTTAGTTTATTTATTCGAAATCATTTATTTTGCCACCTAGATAATAGAGGAAGATTAGGTAGCTAGGAATCTTAGTCTTTGTGGGATACGACACTCGGTACTCATAGGCCCACTTGCTATAGACGATAGGTACACTTGCTTTAGTCTCTAGGTGTAGGCCGACAAGCCTACGATTTGTCATAAGTTCTGGTGATTTGATGCTTTATATTGTGTTTTCTAGGTTAATTGATGATGTCTTGATGATAAGAAACAAAAGCGAGTTGAAGCAGAGCTTGAACGATGATATTTTAGGCTTCTAGGAGAAGGCACAATCATAAAATAGAAAGACATGGCCGTGGGACGTTGATTGGAGGCTTCAATACACGTTGCTTGGCTGTTTAGAGGGCCACAGGCATGGTCACGGCTGTGATCGTGGCCGTGTACTAGTCTGTAGCCTTAAACAATCAAGACACGGAAAAAAGAGTAAAGATATGAGCAGAGGCATGCAAGACACAAACAAAAACCCGTGTCCATGTAGTTGGGGCTCAGATTAATGAAGGGCACGGTATTGCCCATGGCTGTGGCCTTGGTCGTGTCTTACCCAAACATGGTTTTACAGGCTATTTATGCGTGGAACACAAACCTAATTGGGAGAGCCGACTTTAGACACCAAAATAACACAAATTAAAGAGGGAAAACATCGGGTAATCATGTGGGAACATCATTGGAGCGAATTAACACCAAGATCAAAGCAATCAAGTGGAATATTGAGGATTTCTATCATGTGTATTGTTTCTCTCTCTAGATTTCCTTTATATCTTGTTATTTCTTTCTCTATAATTATGGACTAAAACTATTGTACATCAAAATGTGATGAACCCTAGGATGAATTGCTGAATTGATTTTTTTTTATTTTGTTGCTTTGATTCATGAATTGAGATTCATCTATGATGTATATATTGTTTTTATTAAATTGATTTCACCAGTGTTTCGATTCGATAATTGATTGCATGCGTGTGAATCGAGAGATTTATCGTGTGTTTAGAATCGCTCATAGGTGAGAGAAGTTGCACACAAATCTAGAGCTATGTCGACATAAAATTTTCGGATTAAGGTGAAACTTAATATGAGAATTCGTAAATCAGTATTAATGCAATATGGGGGTTAATTAGGAAGAGATTCTGGTTAATCAACTTGACGTTAGACGTTAGCTAACTCGAGAGAGAGGTTAACGTGTGTTAGGAATTCCTACGGTCCATTTGCATGAACAAGTGGCTTAGTAAAGAGGTCGGTTTTTCATTGGTAGTCCTAGGGGGATTCCACATCTAGATGCTACGTTTATCTTGATTGCTCCATTCTTTATTCTCATCGTGTTGCTTTGTTGTGTATCGGTGTGTCTATATTTAAATATAAACCCATTTAATTTGTAGGCTAGATAATGAGAAAACGGTAATTACTAGTACTCTTAATCTCTATGGGATATGAGACTCGATACTTATAAGTCCATTAGCTATAGAGGATAGGTGCACTTGCTTTAGTCTTTAGGTATAGGCCTACGACATACCAAGTTTTTGTGGCTACGGTCATGGCTTACCCAAACATGGTGTTACGAAACTTTAAAAGCGTGGAACGCAAACTTAATTGGGAAAGCCGACATTGGACACAAAAGAAACTCAGTTTAGAGAGGGAAAACGTTGGGTATTCAAGAGGAAACACTATTGGAGCGAAATTGACATTAAGATCGAAGGAATCACACGAAAGATTAAAGGATTTGTCATAGGTTATTCTCCTCTTTCTAGATTTACTTTTGTTCTTGTTTTTTCTTTCTCTAGAAATATAAACTAAATATTTTGTGCTTCTAGATGTGATAAACCCTAGACTGATTATGTGATTGTTGGGCTTTGTTATTCATTCAGTTTATTTGTGGAATTGTGACTCGATTATGATGTTATATTGTTTAATTATTGAATTCATTGTTGCTAGCTTTTCGATTCCAATATTGATTCATGCATGTGCAATCAAGAGATTCTATGTGTGATAAATCGTTCATAATTGAGCGGAGTTGCATGCAAACCTAAAGACATGTCAACATAAAGCCTCCAGAGTATGGTCAAACCTAATATTGAAATTCACAAATTAATGTTAATGCAACGATAGAGGTTTTAATTAGGAAGAGATTTCGGTTAATCAACCTAGCCATTAGACGTTAGCTAACTTGAGAGATAGGTTAATGAGGCCAAAAACTTGGTGTGATCTTAGGCCTATACCTAAAGACTAAGGCAAGTGTACCTATCGTCTATAGCTAGTGGACCTGTGAGTATTAGCTACTCACTATTTCTCTATTATCTAGCTGGCAAATTGAGTGATTTTGAATGAATAAACCAAACAAAGAACAAGCACACACTCAATTTAAATGATAAAACAAATGATGGGAAATAGCACCTAGACGCTGAATTCCCCTAGACCAGACTAAGTGACAATGACTAGTTACTCAATTAGTTATTCAGGTAATTGGACCGTGGAAATTCCTAGCATCTAACGCCAAGTTGATTAACCGGAATCTCTTCCTAATTAAAACCTCCAACGTTTCATTAATACTGATTTATGAATTCCCACATTAAGTTTGACCTTAATCCAAAAGATTTACATCGACCTATCTCTAGTTTTGTGTACAACTCCTCTCACCTTTGAGCTGTTATGAACATGCGATAAATATCTTGATTCTCATGTATGCAATCAATTATCGAATCAAAACACCAGTGAAATAATTCGATAACAACAATAGATATATCATAGATGAGTATCAATTGATGAATCAAAGCAACAAAATAACAAAACCCAATTCACCAATTCATCCTAGGGTTCATCACATCTAGATGCACAATAGTATTAGTCCATAATTGTAGAGAAAGAAACAACAAGATATAAAGGAAATTTAGAGAGAGAAAGAAAACTCATGGTAGAAATCTTGAATCTTCCACTTGATTGCTTTGATCTTGGTGTTAATTCGCTCCAATGATGTTCCCACGCCATTACCTGACGTTTTTCCTCTCTAATCTGTGTTATTTTGGTCTCTAAAGTCGGCTCTCCCAATTAGATTTGTGTTCCACACATAAATAGCCTATAACACCATGTTTGGGTAAGCCACGACCACAGCCACGACTGTGGCCAAGACCATGGCATTCATTAATCCGAGCCCTAACTAAACGGACTCGGGTTTTTGTCCGTGCCTTGCATGCCTCTATTCGTGTCTTCACTATTTTGTTTGTGCCTTGATTGTTTAAGGCTTTAGACTAGTATACAACGACGGTCACAGATGTGACCACGGGTGTGGCCCTCAAAACCGCCAAGCAACGAGCGTTGAAGCCTCCAATCGACATCCACAGCCGTGTCTTGCTATTTTATGATTGTGTCTCCTCCTAGAAGCTGCAAATATCATGGTACAAGCTCCGCTTCAACTTGCTTTCATTTCTTATCATCAAGACATCATCAATTGACCTAAAAAACACAATATAAATCATCAAAGCACTAGAACTTATAACAAATGTTCAATTTGTATTTAAAACCATATGAATCCAATCACATAAATATGTGTAAATGACTGTTTATCAAACTACCCCACACTTAAGATTTTGCTTGTCCTCAAGCAAAGGAAGAATTAAAACAAGGGAAAAAGACTTCAATCAAATTCTCTCAATGGTGGCATGGGACTTCACATTATGCATTAACAAAAATAAACTGAAGAGTGGAGAATCTAAAATATGCATAAGTCACTTATAAAATCAAATCGATATCACAAATTAAACATAAGTTAGAGGTCAAATGACCAAAATAATCAATTTGAATTGATCACCCATTCAACTCATTGATTAGATTGTCATGTATAGTATCAAACAACATAGGCAAATATGATTCACATTCAAATTAAACTTTAAAAATTTTCATAGATTCCACCAATGCAATAACTGACTTGCTATAAACACGATTAGTAAATTAAGGGTCAAATTTTGTGCTTTTTATTTTGCACTTTTCAGGTTTTCACCATCAAGTGAGTTATGTTTTATGCAAAAACTGCTCATTTTTTATGAGTGCTCCCGGTTACTTAGAAAACCCCTTATAGTAATGCTTTGCATACTCATGTCCAAAGACAACAGAGTATATTTTATGCCCCATGTACTTGTCTCAATTTAGGTTACAGAAAATTGTAAGTAACCCTTTTTATACTTTCTTTTAATTTAGTTCATAAAAACCTACATGCTCATACTATTCACGTTATTGCTCAACAACCCAATAAATCGACCAAATGAGATGAACAAGTCAAAGCAAAAATTTTAATCACAAACTCCAAACTCATGTTGAATCCAAAATAACAATTCAAATCTCTTAATAACAGAGGCATATTAAAATTCTTAACTATTCATCTCATTTACACAAACACACAACATGCAACCCATAGTCGATATTGCTCAAGCCCTTCTTCCTCCTTATTGGCTTTGACCACACATTGTTGCTGCTCCTTTGTTTTAATGGTCGGCCTCTCACTAACACAAGTGGTTGCTTTGACTTGCTCTCTTCTGAAAAGCGTTGCAGGATATGGGATTCGAGGCTTGTACTCATGAAACACTCTTTTTTGCTCAGTCTTAGGCTCTTACACCTTGTGATCATTTACCCTACCAACCAAAATAGCCTTGACATGCTCCATAGGATTCATTTCTGTATTGCTTGGTAAGGAACCCAGTTGCCTTTCAGATAGCAGCTTAGCTATCTACCCACTTGGCTATCCATGTTGTGCATAGATGCATCCAAATTTGAATTGAAGCTCCTTGGTTCATTAATGTAGTTTCAATTTGGGTGAACCACTTTTTTGAGGTCTCAATGTATTTGCTCATTAGCTCTCAAATTTGGGCTTCACTGTTTGTCGTGGTTGCTGTAAACCAGGTGGGTGAGTCTGTCTCTGCTAATTCGCACCTCCCCATGAAAAGTTTGGGTGATTTCTCCATCGAGATTATAGGTGTTGCTATAGGGGTTGTTCTGAGGATTATTCCCATAACCCACATAGTGCAAATTCTCCATGTAGTCTTGCGTCCCTTGATCATCAACATAAGCTGTTTGCTTTGCTCCAAAGAATCTATCAATTCTCTTACTTAGTGCCTCAACCTGCATAGCTAAAGTCGTCACTGCATCCACACCATATACCCCTTGTGGCTTTGCTGGCTCAGAACGTGTTATGTGCCACTGATAATTGTTCATAGCCATCTCCTCAATCAGTTCCTGAGCAGCCTCTGGTGTCTTCTTATTAAGCGAACCGCCTGTTGTAGCAATAAGCATTTGTCAAGTTGCATGGTTCAAAGCATTGTAAAATGTTTGAACCTGCAGCCACGTTAGTAACCCATGATGTGGACATCTCCTCAACAAATTCTTAAACCTCTCCCATGTATCATAGGGAGACTCAGACTCAATCTGTGCATAGAAAGAGATGTCATTCCTAAGCTTAGCAGTCTTGGCGGGTGTGAAGTATTTCAGCAAGAACTTCTCTACCATCTGCTCCCATGTAGTAATAGAACCCATCGGTAGAGAATTCAGCCAATACTTAGGTCATCCCTCAATGAAAATGGGAATAGTCTCAACTTGATTGCATCATTGGTGGCCCCATTGATCTTAAATGTGTCACAAATTTCAAGGAAAATTTCCAAGTGAGTATTGGGCCCTCATCTTCTAAGCCATCAAATTGTACCAATTGTTGCACCATTTGAATAATGTTGGGCTTGATTTCAATGATGTTGGCCGCAATAGCTGGTCTCACGATGCTAGACTCAGTCCCCATCAAATTTGGTCTGGCGTAATCTGACATAGTCATTGCCTGAAATGTCGAATTTATCTAAACAACCTTGCCAGGAGGCTGTTCTCTTAGAGCCTGATCATTACCGTTCATTGCTTCCCTTTCCATGTCTATTTCCTCTGCCATTTCTCGAATTGTGTTTTGAAGATTCTGAAGAGCTATTAGTTCTATCTTAGGGTTGGCTTTAACTATCCCAGATGAATTTCCTTGGATCATATACTAACACAAACCTAAAGAAAACAAAAACAAACAAACCCAAGCGTAATTTTGAAAAAGACAGACAAAAAAAACATGAAAAGAAATGATGAAGTGCGAACAATAGAAATTAAACAAAAAAATATAAACAAAAAGACAATAAAAAATGGCTAGATTAATAAAATATAAGCTTTCCTAATATCCTAGTCCCTAACAATGTCGCTAAAAGCTTTGTATATTGTAGGCCTATACCTAAAGACTAAGGCAAGTGCACCTATCGTCTATAGCTAGTGGACCTATGAGTACCGAGTGTCGTATCCCACAAAGAGTAAGAGTACTAGTAATTACAGTTTTTCCGTTATCTAGCCTACAAATTAAACGAGTTTATATTAAAACATAGACACGCCAACACACAGCAAAGCAATACGACGGGAATAAAGAACAGAGAAATCAAGATAAAAGTAGCATCCTGATGTTAAATCTGGTGAGGACTACCTATGTGAAAGCCGACATCGTTACTAAGTCACTTGTTCATGCAATTGGACCTTAGGAATTCATAACATACTTTAACCTCTCTTTTGAGTTAGCTAACATCTAATGCCAAGTTTATTAACCAGAATCTCTGCCTAATTAAAACCCCAAAGTTGCATTAATACTGATTTATGAATTCCCATATTAAGTTTGACCTTAATCTGGAAGATTTACGTCGACCTATCTTTAGGTTTGAGTGCAACTCCTCTCACCTATGAGCAATTCTAAACACACGATAAATCTCTTGATTCCCATACATGCAACCAATTATCGAATCGAAACACCAGTGAAATCAATTCAATAACAACAATAGATATATCATAGATGAGTCTCAATTCATGAATCAAAGAAACAAAATAACAAAACCCAATTCACCAATTCATCTTAGGGTTCATCACATCTTGATGTATAATAGTATTAGTCCATAATTGTAGAGAAAGAAAAAATAATATATAAACGAAATCTAGGGAGAGAAAGAAAAGTCATGATAGAAATCTTCAATCTTCCACTTGATTGCTTTGATCTTGGTGTTGCTTCACTCTAATGATGTTCCCACACGATTACTCGACATTATTCCTCTCGAATCTGTGTTATTTTGGTGTATAAAGTCAGCTCTTCCAATTAGGTTTGTGCTCCACTCATAAATAGCTCGTAACACCATGTTTGGGTAAGACAAAGACACGGCCACGACCGTGGCCTTCATTAATCCGCACCCCAACTACATGGACATGAGTTTTTTTTCGTGTCTTCATTGTTTTGTTTGTGTCTTGATTGTTTAAGGCTCCAGACTAGTACACGGCCATGGTCACGGGAGTGACCACTCCCGTGGCCATCAAAACTGCTAACCAACGAGCGTTGAAGCCTCCAATCGATGTCCCACGACTGTGTCTTGCTATTTTATGACTATTTCTCCTCCCAGAAGCTTCAAATATCATCGTTCGAGTTTTTCTTCAACTCATTTTCATTTCTTATCATCAATTGACCTAAAAAACACAATATAAAGCATCAAAGCACCAGAACTTATCACAAACGCTCAATTCGTATTTAAAACCATATGAATCCAACCACATAAATATGTAAAAACAACCATTTATCATCTCTCAACTATGATGTGAGCTAAATTCCCCATCGACTTCATGCACAGAGCATAGGCAACCATGTTGGCCTTACCAGGATGATATGATATGGTACAATCATAATCCTTTAGCAACTCCAACCAAAGTCTCTGCCTCAGGTTCAGATCTCACTGTCCAAAAATGTACTTCAAGCTCTTATGATCAGTTAAGACTTTGAAGGTCTCACCATACAGTTAATGCCTCCTAACCTTTAGGGTGAAGACAATTGTTGCTAGCTCTAGGTCATGTGTCAGGTAATTTTGCTCATGCCTCTTAAGCTGTCTCGAGAAATACGCAATCACCTTGCCATGCTGCATGAACACACAACCCAGAACACCTCTAAAGGCATCACAATACACCGCGAACTCTATAGAACCCGATGGCAAAGCTAACATTGGTGCACTTGTCAAACACCTCTTCAACTTTTGAAAACTCTTTTAACACTTGGCAAACCAAACAAACTGAACTCTCTTTTGGGTTAACTGAGTTATAGGAGCTACAATCCTAGAAAAATCTAGACGAATCTCTTATAGTACCTGGCCATACTTGTTGCAATTGATGTATGACATTCATAAGTAAATAGTGCACCCAAAATATAAAAAAATTTTAAGCTTAGAATTTCACCAAGAATCCATGCATATCAATATATACGATTAGGGTTAGTAGATCTACCTTAGATCCAAAACTTGAATGTTCGATCATATGAGGTGTTGGTGTAGCTTTTAGTATTCAAAACCCAAACCACCTTCTGAACTCAAGTTACCTTTACGCGAATGTGTCTAGAGGTATCCACACAAACGAACTTCCTTCGGATTGGTGGAGTGTACTAGCACCTTTTAGAATCTCTATTCGAATTCTCACAAAATAATTTTTCTGTCTTTGTATGTGACACTCACAAATTTTCCTTTGCTATTTCCATGAGAAAATATGACAAGGGTGTGCATATATTTATAGGCACATGGAAAACCCTAAAGAGGCATAATTCCTAAAAAAATAGGACTGTGTGCCAAATTTCTCTTAGGGTTTATTAATGTTATTGGGTTTTTAATTATGTGATATATTATCATTAAATAAATTACTCCCTTATTAAAATATATGTGCTGAATTTATTATGTCATACACAATAACATGTCCACAAAATATTTAACTTAATAAGATGCAATTTCTAATAAAAGCCCATTACATTAATGGATTATATCTTATATCACATTAAGATATAAATCATAAAACCCTGAATTAATAATAATTAATCAAAATAATTATCTCAATAATTCAAGTACCACAAGAGAGAATATTTGTGATCCAATCCAATTCGTTGTAGTGTGTGAGCCAATAGACCCACTCAAAATTGGAAATGGGTATTGTCCCAAACCTTTGGGCCCAAAGTCCATAAGCGGTATCTAGTAATATATTATAGCAATCCAAAATTGAGCGGATGTTGGTGATTAAAGTTAACCTTTCACAGTCTGATGTTTAGTCCTTTTGTCTCGTGATATCTCATCTAAGCATAAGGAATGACCACATGTCAACCTTATATTTCTTAGCATATTTCTTGATCTAAAGTAGATCAATATAACAAATGGCATTGATAAACCCCTTTATCCATTCATTCGAGTGTGCATACATTCAATCAATCACTCTCACTATCACTCCTTTACATGATTCATGACCTATCTAATCATAACCTTTACTGTTATGCTATTACGGATAACGTTTGACTAATTCAAAATATGTGATTCCTCATATAGGAGTTGATAGTGAGTTTTAGTTAGAGGACTCAAACATCAGCACTGCATGAAAGCCACTTGTGACATCAAATCATGAAGTGCTTTCATAGCAGGCCAGTCCAATATATGATCCCCAATATGTATCTATGTTTTAAGTTGATATCTCATATCCATAATAAGTAAAACATGATTATCCTCTTTGCAACATACTAACCATAATTCATTATCATTCCCATGATAATAATCGATTAGTGACATTTAGAGTAGTATTCCTTTTATTCTTATGGTTTTATTATCAAGTCACGTACTTGATGATGTAAGGAAGAATAAACTATTCATAAAGTTTTATCTTCATAAAACATATTATATTTCATAGAAATGAAATGCCTCTTTATTAAATAATTGAATGACAACGTACATCAATGATTGGACTAGGGCACAAGTCTAACAATCTTCCACTTGCACTAGTCCAATCAAGAACGAACCTAATACCTAAAGACTAGAAATGTCTTTCATGTTTTGGTTATGGTATAACCTTTCTCAAAGGATCCGCCATACTATCATTGAATTCAAATTGCATATCTTGATGTCTCCTTTTTTCGACTATCTCTCGAATAAGGTGAAAATGTCTAAGTATGTGTTTGGTTCTGTGATCTGGGATCCTTGGCTTGAGCAACTATCACAATACAAGTCTAATAGATTTGTGATGCCTGGGACAACATCTAAACCAGTAACAAACTTTCTTGAGCCAGACAACTTCCTTTCCTAGGTATGACGCAACTATATACTTAGACTCTTTAGTAAATTCGGCCACAGTGCCTTGCTTGGAACTTTTCCAACTGAATACACCTCTATTCAAATAAAATTCATAATTAGATTGTGATCTGAAATCATTATGGTTAGACTGAAATCCAGCATCAGTGTAACCACTTAGGACTAGTTCGCCTTCCTGTCCTTCGTAGATTAAGAGAACATCTTTAGTTCTTCTCAAGTACTTAAGGATATTCTTGACTGCGGTCCAGTGACTTTCACCTAGATCAGACTGGAATCTACTAGTCATGCTTGGAGCATATGCGACATCAAAGCATGTACAAAGAATGGCATACATGATAGATCCAATTGTAGGAGCATAAAGGATCCTACTCATGTAATCTTTGGCTTGTCTCATTGTAGGACAACCAGCCTTACTCCATGGTTTTTCAAGAACCATGGAATCATTCCTTTCTTGGAGTTCAACATGCTAAACCTCTTTAGCACGTTATCATTGTACACCCTTTAACTTAGTCTAATTACCCTCTTAGATCTATCTCTATAGATTTGTATCCCTAGGATATGTGAGGCTTCACCTAAGATCTATCTCTTAGATTTGTATCCCTGGGATATATGAGGCTTCACCTAAGTCTTTCATTGTGAAATACTTTCCAAACTAAGTCTTGAAACTCTACAAGGTTGGAATATTGTTTCTAATGATAAATATGTCGTCAACATATAGCACTAAGATTAATCCACAACCACTAGCCTTCTTGCATACACAAGGCTCATCTTCGTTCTTGATGAATCTAAACTCCCATTAATCTTCTTGTATACACAACCTTATTGTATACACAAGGCTCATCTTTGTTCTTGATGAATCCAAACTCTTTGACTACTTCATCAAAACAAAGATTCCAACTTCGAGATGCTTGCTTCAATTCGTAAATGGATTTTTGAAGTTTGCATACCTTTCTAGAATTTTTAAGATCGAAAAAAACCCTCTGGTTGTGTCATTTACACATCCTCAAGGAGATTTCCATTTAGAAAAGATTTTTTGACATCCATTTGCCTTATCTCGTAGTCATAATATGCTGCTATGGAAAGAAAAATCCTAATGGATTTGAGCATGTCGACTAGTGAAAAGCTTTTGTCATACTCAATACTATGAGTTTTTTTGAAACCTTTTACAACAAGTCTTGCTTTGAAGATCCCATTGGCTTTTATCTTGTAAATCCATTTGCAATCAATGACCTTCACTCCATCAGGTGGATCCACCAAGTTCCAAACTTGGTTGTTATACATAGATTGCATTTCTGAATCAATGGCTTCAAGCCTTTTTACAAAATTTGAATCTATAATTCCCTCTTGGTAGGTTGTAAGCTCGTTATGGTCTACAAGAATAATTCCTTTATCATCAGTTATGAGAAATCCATATCTCTCAGACTCGTGACGAATCCTACCGAACCTTATTGGGCCTTGTGTTACAGATTCATACTCCACAACACCTTGTGAGTCGTATTGAATCTATGTTCCATCTTCAATGGCTATTTGTGGTTCTCTTATTTCCTATAGGACTACTTTACTCGCACTATTTCCTTTGGAAATAAATTGCTCTTCTATAAAGATACCAGTTCGAGCAACAAATGCTTTGTTCTCAGAATAGTTATAGAAGTAGTATCCCCTTGTTTCCTTTGGATACCCCACAAATATGCATTTATCAGATTTAGGAGCTAACTTTTCTAAAACTTGTCGTTTCACAAAAGCTTTGCAAATCTTAAGAAAATACATTATGGGTTTCTTTCCATTCCATATATCATATGGTGTCTTTTCAACCATTTTATATGGAATTCAGTTAAGTATGAATGCAACAGTTTCTAAAGCATAACCCCAAAACGAGATTGAAAGATCCGTTTGACTCATCATTGATTGGACCATTTAATAGGGTTCAATTTCTCCTTTTAGACACAACATTCCATTTCAAGTAATCCATCTTTATGGAGTTTTCAGATGCATTTCTCACTTGCATGGCCCAAACGACAATGCCAGATGTAGGTTTGGTTTAAATCATTTGATTTTAACCTTTTATTAATGTTATAAATGTGTTTGCTTTGTTTCAAGTTTAAAACATAGAGACCAAAAGATAGTGTAGCAACACCATAAAATATGTCACGTAAAATATCAGATACCATACAATATATCACGTAAAATACATAATGGGTTCACTCACAGTACAGATCAAGTTCAAGTCCCTTAGCTCGTCTCTTGAGCCTTTCTGTAGCCCTTCTCACCTATCACATATGTTCACATAATTGCCTTTCAATACAGAATGTGTATGTAACCATATATGCATGAAATGCTCGAATGATGCGTGTTCCAATGTCGACACTGCTAATATATAGATATACATTCAATTTG
>CAODLS013373131.1:0-11412 GCA_948243855.1 Flueggea neowawraea | reverse complement strand
ACCACCACCTCCACCGCCACCATTCTGTTGCTGTAACTGCTTGTCCAATGATCCATAACTCCCAGTGCGCATTCCAAGTCCAGTCATTGTCTCTCCTTAAACCCCAAACAACACAACTCCCCTGTCATCTCATCTCCACTTCATCAACAACCACAACTTGATTTCTCCAACACCAAGAACCGCAACAGATTAATCAAGACCCACTTCACCAAATTGCGAAAAAACTAACCTTTCTCTCGAATACGATATCCAATACGTAAGAGAAAGAAATGGCCAAGACCCAGTTAGCCAAACAAGCCCCAAACTTTTTTTTGGGGTATCCTTGATTTTAAGTGCAATCGGAACTCTGTGTGGCAAAAATTGGAACTTTCAAATCCCAGGAACAAGAAAATACCAAGTGGGCAATCAATGAAAGCAGAATCCAACCAATCTGTTTCAGGAAACAAGTGGGAATTGCGAGTACAGAAGCATAAACTTTATACCAACGAACTATAACAGATCAAGCTGAATGTAATTTAAAAAAGAGAAAAGCAAGTATATTTTATTGGATTCTGAAGATTATAAATCTGGGATTTGTGATTGGAGGAACGGAAACATCTAGCCATGGTTGACTTGTTGCTGGTTCCGGAACCCGCAGTTTCAGTTTGTCATATATAAGAACTGGAATCGAACCGTAATTTTTACGGTTTGGTCCGATTTTGGTTTGGTTTGGTTCGATTTCAGTTTAGGTTTTGATCGGTTTTAATCGATTTAACCGTTAGTTCGGTTTTGGTTCGGTTTCGGTTCGGTTTCTTGTTTTCTTTTTTTTTTTCAAAATTTTGTTTTTAATCCGTTATTTTATCCCGTCAATTTGTTTGTAAATTTTGTTATATTCAATAATTAACTATAATACCAATAATATATTTTATTCTAAAGATTTTTTTAATAATTTTTAAACAAATTAACTATTATATTAGTAATTAATAATAATAATTTATAGAAAAATAAATTTTTGAGAGAGTGTAGAAGAGATTGAGAGATAAAAAATGGTGTAAAATTGGTAAGAATTGGTGGGGTATTTATAGAGTTAAAAAAATAAAAAAAAAACAAAAAAAAATAAAAAAAATAAAAAGAAAATAACGGTTGGAACCGTCGGTTCAAACTGCCGGTTAAGCCGTCGGTTCAAACAGCCGGTTAAACCGACGGTTCGACGGTTTTTAAAACGAAAAATCGAAACTTAAACCGTAAACCGCCTATTTTGATCGGCAGGTTCTTGTTTCGATTCGATTCCGATTTTGACCGGTCCGATTCCAATTTGGTTCACCGGTTTCGGTTTGATTTTTACACCTCTACATCTAGGTTTGGTGAAATCGAGGTTTTTTATTACAACGACAAATCTGGGATTTGCGTTTTATGATTTCCTTTTTAAAAAATTTAGCTAAATTTGAGGTTATTGCATAAAAAAGGCGGAAATTGAAGCAAATATTTATACAGAGCAGAAATTTTAGCAAAAAATGTCAAGAAATCAAAACATGTAAATTATTCGATAGATCATGTGCGTGCGTCAACAGAATGGGACGGTGACGTGTCACTCGGTTTCCAATTTAAATACTTGTGTTTAAGTCATGTTAAGACATTCGTCTAATGTCAAATTATGGCATTAACAGAATAATGATAAATTAATCGCACTAATTAAATATTTTAGCCCATTTTGCTTTAACTCAAAGCAGGAACCAGGTTTGTTGGTTTCTTAGCAGTTCTTAAACATGAGTTTATGCGGTAATCCCTCTTTGGATGGATATTGTCAACTACTAAAAATGATTATGGATTGACTGTGACACCATTTAATGGACAGTTTAATCTTGTTATTGTGACAATATTAAAAAATAAAGTCTTTCTTGTCTGATTCAAAAATCGTACCGTTGAGATAAATTAGCTTCAGTTTTCTTAAAACTGACTTAAGATTTTCCCTAATAGTGTATTAATCAAGTGATTACATTGGCATGAAGGTGGAATGTCACAATTAATGAATGAGCTTATGTGGATGAAGATTAAAAAAATCCTCGCTACGTAATTGAGGTAAGACTTTACTCTAATTAGAAACAAAGTAAACCGAAGTGTTCTTTGCATCTGCAAGGAATTGAAGCTAAATAAAAGACAAAATGTCCAAGTGTGTCTCGTGAACTTGTTGATTATTTAAACAAATATAATTAAGTTATATATATTTGTTTATTATATTCTCTTTATTTGCTTTTTCTTTATATTAATTAAGAATTCGAGAGGCTGCTAATCCTCCACTAAAATGTCCATTCGTGGTAGCTTCTCGAAACAAAAAGGGGGATGAATGTCGCAATATCCATTGAAATGCTTCAAAATCATGCATTTTTTAATGTCCATTTCCACCGGAACTTATTATCTAAATGTCTCAAATAGCCCTTTCAAATGCAGTGTGTTTAACAAATGCATTTTCATATATATTTTTTTAAAAAAGGGGACCAGAAATAGTGGAACACTCAGTACAGTTTTCATGTTTACAAATACCCAAATCCGCTAATTAATGGAAAGGAATAACTAAAGAGGAGACAATTTGGGGGGGAATTCATAAAGAGTTCATTTAAGGCATTAAAGAATGATGGGCCGCCTGGTACTTGATCATAAATTTGGTGTGGTGAATAGAAGGCGGATGATGGCCCAGTGACAATGCCTTATTATCCACTCCTTTATTGTTGAATAATTTAATCCAAACTTTATATATATTTTATCCATTTTCCATCACATACCTATTTTTCTAATTGATGCACCTAAGCTATCACACGCAAGATCCTAAAAATAAAAATAGTTAGTTCTATTAAACTCAAACAACAAAACAAAATAAAAAAAATGCAATGATCCAATATTTTTAGATCGTGGATTCAATATTGGGTATCCCCATCATCCACTTATTATTTATATGAAATAAGAATTAAATGAGTGGTATTAATTATAATATTTTTTCACATATCAAAAGAATATAACATGTTTTTCATATATTATTAATTTGTAGTCTCTATCCACAAATCATGGTGAATGATGAGGTGATAGAAAATGTAAAAAACAAACGAATGAAATCCCTTTCTGAATGGTTTCATATTTGGGATTTCAATGGGTTTGAGTGAAGAGCATAAATGCATACAACATTTCAGACTTGGCAACATTAAAGAAACATAAAATCAATAAGGAAATATGGTTTGCAATACAATGTACGTGTCCATGTTAACGTGACTTCAATATCACAAATTCGATCTTAATCATCATTATTCATTCTTATGCCTCTCACTTCTTATCGTCATTCTTATGGTTGCCAAGTTGGTTCTCAAGCACTTTTTTAATGTATTTTTCTATTTTTTGTGGTGTGACCTTCTTGTTGCCACTTCCTTTGTCCCCCATTTTCACGGGCACTGACCGTGCGCCTCTCACTTCAACCTTTGTCGGCCGTTGAAATTCTCTTTTTCTAATTGCTGTGTAAGCCAGCCGTCCATAAAGCATACCTCTTACACTGGTTGACATAATGTGCTGATCAACAGAAGGCATTGCTACTTCGTCTATGCATACGGGAGCTGATCAGTTGTCGGTAACACTAGCAACATTGGCTTAAATTTGAAAACGAGAAAATCTGTCACTGATCTCTGACTTTCCCTAATTTGAGAACTTATTTGTGAATTATTGCGTGCTTATTTTGACTTTTACATTATGCTAATGTCAATCTTGTTTCCTTCTTCTTAATTGAGCTGGATATGAATTTAAAAGCCATTGGACTTTTACATGCTTGCATAGACTTTGCTATTCTTCCTACCGATTTGATAACAGTATAATCTGCACAAGATCATCATAGGCCAATAACATGATAAAAAGTCCAAGTCAAAGCTTTTAAATTCAATTTGATCAAAACGTCATAGCCAAACATAAACGCTAATCCTGTTGTGAAACATGTTACTGGACAACCGCACGTTAGATTCATCAACTAAGATATTGTCTGCTCTTGACTCATAGGCCCTCACGATGTTAATTATTGTTGTTGTTGCCTCATAAAATTAACAACAATAAAGAAGAAAACTCGAACAATCGAGAATCATGAACGTCGCCTCAAGACATGAAAATACAAAACACTATGAGGTCGGGATGCTCCCCGAGAGAGTCTCCGACGCTCAAGTTAGTAGAGAATTTTGGCAAAATATTAGTATATGTGGAGAATAGAGCATACATTGAGAAGTATTCATCATGTCTATTTATAGGGTGTCGATGGTGAATGCTGATGTTCTATAACGTCTCCTCATTAATAGTAAGTTGTAACGTTTCCGTTTCTACTTTGAAACTAAATACACTTACAGACACTTTTGTTCATGTTATAACAATTACTCCTCACTCTTTCTTCGAATTTTTTGAAGATAAGAGTAAGAGATTTGGCATATTCCTTTTTGGACACGAGCTCAGGTGCTTTTCTGAAATTATTTTCTTAGTAAAGGGAGTTTTTCTAAAATTTTGCAACTGCTCAAGTCCTTATCCTGACATTTTCGATCAAATTCTTAGTTGACTCAGTTTCCACTGGGACCGTTTTTGTTGGCCGCCTTTCTCTCCCATTTTGACTTCCTTCCTTTTCCTTCCACAAATCAAATCTCTTCCTTGAGTTCACATCCAAGATTCACGCACGGCTTCAAAATCTGTGCTTTGATTTCTTATAAAAAAATTGGAATTTTTGTAAAATTAATTCCAAGCTTCCAAAATAGATCACCCCTTCCTAATCATTCCTATTGTAACCCTAACTATATATAGTGTCATTCTCACACATGTTCTTTCTGTTAATCAGATAATATTTTCATTCTTCTAAGCCGCACCACTGCTAAGCCCTTTTTTTTTCCTTCATGTTCTACTTGTTTTCGAACGCCATGCATCATTCCTTTTTTTCCCTTCTTAATGCATGTTCCAAACGGCGTAATGCATAATTTGATTTTTTTTTCTTTTGTTGTATGATTTCGTGTTTCAACACCATTGAAATTGATTGTCAAATGAGACAAAATATTAGAGAACCACGTATGTCTCTGCCATGCCTTGTTATTCTTTTTTCTCTGTTGCTTTCCATCACACTTTACCTTAATACTCTTTTGTTATGCATGTATGTGCGCCTCCATGCAAAAATATTTTTCTAATTTTAATTGAATTCTATGTAAAAGCTCCCCTCTTCGTTCTCGTTTGTACTCTTCTGTTCATTCTACTGTTTTCTTATTGAATAATTGATGATGATTTCTCTTATGCCAATTTTGCAGGCCACTCTTTTCTGAGATGTGCGAGAAGCGACGTGCCGTTCTAGATGTTCAAGAGACGACGTGTAGTTTGAGTTGTTCGAGAGACGACATGCCATTCGAGGAGTTTGTGATGTGCCCAGATGATGAGTTGTTCGTGAAACCAGTCGACAAGCCATTCGTGAAACCAAATGACAAGCCGTTCGTGTAGATGCAACATGTCGTTTCTTGGAGGATTCATTACCCCTGACACTGTGTGGGTGTCCAACGCACTTTGGAGTAGTCTTCATCCCACCACCACGTGGGCGTTCAGAGTTCGCTTTTTGGAGGATTCAACACCCCCACCACCACATGGGCGCTCAGGAGTTGTTTCTTATAAGACTCCACCCCCACTATCACATGGACATTCAGGAGTCGCTTCTTAGAAGATTTCATCCCCACTTCCACGTGGGTGTTCATGATCCGCTTCTTGGAGATTCGTCATCCCCACCACTACGCGGGCGTTTGGCACACCTTAGTGGCTCGTGATACCTGGGTGGTTTGCAGTATGTGGCTCGCTAAGTTTACCACCTTGTAGAGTTCACCAACTCGCGGATCTCACCAACTCACAGAGTTCACCGACTCGCCTCCCGAAGCTTACCAACTCGCAAGGGGTTCGCCGACTCGTGGGGTTCATTAAATCTATTCAACATCTCGGAGTTCACTATCTCAACCCCCACCTCGAGGAGCTCGCCATCTCCTCACAGAGTTCATCATCTCGACCCCATCTAGCAGAGTCTGCCATCTCTTTGTGGAGTTCATCCTCACATCGCAGAGTTTGCCATCTCCTCCATAGTGGTGTTTAGGTCGTCATCTCTACCATGCTGGTGTTCACGAACTCTCCACTAGGTTATCGTGATGAGGATCGAATTTTTATTAGAATCAATCGTTTTACCTCACGCTCTTAGGGCATATGCTCCCTAATTACTTTGTTAAGAAGCTCGCTTTAACAAAGTGATTTGATGTGGCCGCTTCAGCATACTCCCCAATCGTACTTATCAGAGTGTCAACTCTCTTTTGAGCCTCCAATTCCTCCAAATTGCATGCTATATCCATTTCAGCCATGAGCACTTGGCTTCTCATGGGCTCTTTACTTGACTATGCATTATATTCATATTTCCACTGCGTGTGCCCAATTTCCCGCAAGCTTCGTACTCTATTGCCAGAACACGACCTTAGTCATTTTTCATTCTTCGCTTCCATAGTGAGAGCTCGGTGCATCCACAAGTTTTTCTACTCACTACATTTCTTAGCGTTTTATCATTAGTCAGCACTCGGTTTCTCGCAGGTTTAATGACTATATGCGATGTTCAATTTTCCACTGCGTGTGTTCTACAATGAGCACCCAATTTCTCACAAGCTTCATGCTCCATTGCCACATTGAAGTCTATCTCTTTGTATTTTCATTATGAGAACTCAATTTTCCTCAAGCTTTTCTACTCACTTCGCCTATTTGTCAAGTGAAAGACTGATATTTAGCAAGCTTTTCTACTCACTGCGCATGTTTCTCATGTGAGAGCCTGATTTTTCATAAGCTTTTCTAATCACGGTTTAGGGTTGAGTTTTAATAAGTCTTTCTACTCACGCAGACTTAGCAGCTTCTCACACTTTACTGCACGCCTAAATGGTGAGAGCCCGATTTCTCGCAAGTTTTTCTACTCACTTTGCATTTCAGCAGTTTCAATATGGTTCTTGTGCGTTGATGATGAGGAGCCAATTTTCAGACTCGCAGCACGTTGTTGCCTCAAACTCGAACAACAATAATAATCAAAAGTTTGTACTATGTTAATAACTCTTATACACATATAAGTTTAGATGGCAAATTCGCGGAAACCATTGTCAAATGCAAATATATTTTAATTTCTATGAATAGTGTTTTATTTGGAGCACAATATATTTTTTATGCGAACCACAACAACAAAGCCTTAAAATCCAACAACAATATATGGTTTCGACTTTAGAAAAGCCAAAATCAGATTTCGTGATAGCGATCATGATTCAACGATTATAGAACGAATTGCGAACCAACAATATAGAGATTCTTGATCGAATGATTACATGACAATCACAAACCAAAGATTTAAACTCTTAACCCTTTATTATAGAGGAACTCAAACCAACAATATAGACAGGAACATTTAATAAATACAATAGCTTGCGATCAAAAGTTCGCTCAAGAATCAATGAGAGAATCATTACGATACTTTGATGAAAATAGCATCCAAAAAAAATTACAAAGAATGAAAAATAAGGTTTCTATATATTTAGAACCAAGACTCGAATCAAAACAAAGTAGAAAACCCCAAAAATAATGAGAAAAAAATGGTTTTTGGCATGTCTAACCTATGACACAAGTGGACCAAAAAATACGCGGGCAAGGACACAGTCTGAAACTGAAACCTTGTGACAAATTTGAGGACCACTGGTGACAAATTTGGGCAGACACATTTTTGGGGTTAAATTCGCATATAGCTTAGACTTGATGCATCTCCCAACACACATGTATTAGCACAGGTGACATACCCTCAAATTATTTCTTTTTTCTTTCTCTTTGACTGCGGCCGCCGGATTTCATAATTGTAAGGATCAAGTGTAATTTTCTTCAGTGAAATGCAAGTGCAAGTTTTGAGCAAATAGTTCAGAAGCTTCAACTCATATTCGTGGCCACAGAAGCCTCCAACAAAACCCCCCTCTCCTAGCATGTATGAGTCCACTCCAAACTATCGTCCTCCATTTCTATGAGTCCACAGCACAGAGCTATAGTTTCGGGTCGAAACAGATGAGTTTTGAAATTGCAAAGAACATAGTCCATACTGTTATCGCAGGTCGGATGAAGTAGACAAAGGTTGAACTCAACAAGTTTTATAGAGTTGTAATAAATGTATTTTCTTGGACCTCAGTATGTCAACTTCCTTAATCTGGGGCATTTAGAGCAATTTGCTCTAACCAACAAGAATAAATTTCCAGGCATTTCAATTTCAGGGGAGGTCCGAGAATCCTCACATACGGTAGACTATACATGCCCTCTAACGTAGTTTCTCCAGGGATTAGAGAAGATGCTTTCAAAATCAGAAAGCTCAAGCATTACCATGCACAAAGAGAGTGACATTAGAGACCTGAAAATCTGTAATCTCGTATCCAGGAGAGTAAATTTTTTAGCAAATTACAAAGCCAATCCTGAGGGCATTCCCTCAATTTAACAAGTCTAGCATAACCATAACTTCAAAAATTTAGCCAATCCTGGTGCACAATTCTATTAACTGTTCTTGAGACTCATACAATAAAGGCCTAGCTCCCGCCCAAAAAACAACCATAATCAAGGTCCTGTGCTTTTACCTACTTTTCTTATTGAACCCCTAAACTTCGTTTTTCTCCCCTGTTTAGCTAATTCCTAACTTCAAAAATTTCTTCTAGTAAAGTGAGAACTTTGAGAAGAATAGTACTACAATGAGAACTATCAAAAAGAGTCTTTATTGAGGACTTCTTTAGTAAATTAAGTAATTAAAACTCATATTAAGTAATTTTAACAAAAATTAAGTAACAATGATGATTACTTAATTTATCAAAATTAAGTAACTGATGATCAAATTAAATAATTATATTTTAAATTAAGTAACTACTAAAGCTGCAATTAAGTAACTATTCTATAAAAATTAAGTAATTGAGACTGATATTAAGTAACTTGAATTCTCAATGAGGACTTTTTTTATGAGTCCTCGTTGTAGTACCACCAGAGAATTTTCATTGTTAAAATGAACACGCCAAATAACGTTGTAATTTAATTAGTCACATGCTGTCCACCAATCTCTTTCATCCTTTTTCTCTCTTGTGAAAAAAGAATTAGGTTTTGTTTATTTTAGCTGTTAAGATTTGTAGATGTTGGTCTTCGAAGAGTTTTTACAATGGTTAATATTAGATGTTAAACTAGCGTAATAGCCGTGCTATGCATGATAAATAACAATATTTTTATTTTAATTAACAAATAATATATTTTTTGTTTTGAAATATTTTTAATATTAGTACTTAAATAATAAAAATTAGAGTATTAGAAAACTAAGAGAGAAACTAGAAGAATTAAAAATTTGAAATTGTCATGAAATTTCATAGTTTTAATAATAATTCTTTTGTAAATTAAATATATTTTTTTCTTAGAGAAGTGTATAGATTTATCAAAATAAAAGATTCTAATTTATACATTATAATATCAATCAAGTGAAGACATATGAATGCATTAAATTAAGTCAATATAAGTAATATTATCTTAATTTAATTGAAAGTATCAAATCACTGCTAATTTTTATATGTAATTTTTTCTTTTCAAAAAGATTAACACGTTGACATTTGACCAGTCCACTCTAAATCACCTACTAATAACAAAATTATATGTACACAATGCAAACTAAATTCTTGACCATTGCATTAAATTTATATAACTATATTTATGTGTGGAATTTTACATAATATGTATTAAGTAACTAAAAGTTCTCCTCAAACTTTGTAATATTTACATATATATGCGCATATTTTGTTAGTATGTCACTTTTAAGATTTACAGACATATAATTTTATTATGTATAGACAGTCTATGTTATTTATATTTTATATTTTATTTATATATTATTTACATATTCAAAATAATAAATAAACAAATCTGAATATTTATATGTTGATGATTTATTGTTGGTACATTTATATGTTGTTTTCAACATGTAAAAAATATATAAATTTTATATAAATAAAAGTTATTTTATTGTTTATATGTTGTATATATTGTTTACATGTTGAAAGTAATATATAAATAAATCTTTAATTTATATGTTGTTAATTTATTTTTTATATATTATTGATAACTTATTTAGATATTGTTTTTCAACACATAAACAACATATAAAGAAGATATCAATAATACATAAACAATATTCAAGTTTTAAAACAAGAAACAACATATAAACGTCATATAAACAAGTTTTAAACAAGTCTAAAAAAATAAACAGATTTTAATCAAATTCTAACCAAGTTTTAAACAATAAATAACATATAAACAAGTTTTAAACAATAAGCAACATATAAAATCCATACAAACAAGTTTTAAACAAGAAGCAATATTTAAATAACATATAAACAAGTTCTAAACAAGTTCGAAAAATTAACAAATTTTAAACAAATTATAAATAAGTTTTAAAGGACACTGTAAAAATGTAATTCATAAAATGTGTTACCCTAGCATGCGTAATTTCCTATTTTCAGCCAAAATATTGAAATTAGACCCAATGGATCAGTAATATATTAATGTGAGTGTTGTGAATTTGAAAATGACCCCTTTTCCATTCCATTGGAGATACCCACATACCCGGTGTTTGTGTTTGGCAGAAATGAAACATTGAAACAAATATTATTTGTTTCAATGTTTCACAAAATGTGGCCGAATTAGACATGACCCTGTTCATCAACTGACGGTTCAGGTTTAAGGAACCCTTTAGACTAGAACCAAACTGCCAACAGGTGGTTCTCGGCCGTTCAGTTCCAGTTCTGATTTTTGACAGTTTGGTCGGTGCTTTGGGCTGTCTGATCAGCAGTTCTGGTTTAGCCCTGTCACGACCCATTCCCGGGACCGCGACCGGCGTACGAAATGAACCGTCTGTGGGAGCCCGACCCATCCCGCACAAGCCTCAAAGTACAGAACTTATACCCAAATATCATATTTAAAGAAATATGAATAACAAATAAAAATATAAACTTTGTTTATTAAAAACAAAACATCTATAACATTAAGTGCGGAAATAAATTTCAAATTAAAACATTTGAAATGTCAGAAAAATAATAAAAACCTAAACAAGACCCATAGGAATCCGGTGTGTGGAGCATCTAACCAATCATACAACTGGGCCCGGTCAAAAGGGCATTGACCTCAACATCAAAATCCCTCACTGAGCATCAAAGTCAACGAACAAAATTTCTTCAGAGTCACCTGCAAGATGATAATAACAAGAGACAAACAAACAAAGAAAAAGGGTCAAACCCTGTGAGTGAGGGACAACACTCCAGATTGCCTCATACGTGCCTCACAAAGCCTGGTTTGAAAACCATTTGAAAACTAACACATGCGGTATACGACAGG
>CAODLS013372708.1:0-18188 GCA_948243855.1 Flueggea neowawraea | reverse complement strand
AGAAAAACACTCCAAAAATGGATCTTGATGAGTGGGAGATTTTACCCAATGAAAAATTCCTTGATTACCATGAAGATGATGATGCAAAAACAAGTCCTAATCCAAAAGGTTTGTTCAAAGTGAACCACTTCATGTGCCCATCTTCACCACCAAAGAGGTTTTCAAGAGTTGTTCCAAACCATGTAGTTCGGGTTCCGATTCAATTGGAACCACCATCTTCGAGTACTGGTAAGGATATAGGCGGCGTTAGTGACAAGTCATCATCATCCTGCTCGAAACAGGGCACCAAGGTTGTACCTTCTGACATTAGTCTCGTACCCTGTGTGATCATGCCAGATGTCAAAAACCCAATCAGTAGTACTTCCACTACTACTGTGCCGAAAGAAGCTGATGATCAAGATTCAGTTTCTTCTCAAGTTTTCTTCAAGAAAACTGATCAATTTGTCGACAAGATATTGGACTCACCAAAGTCCTGCAATTTTGTGGCTTCACCACAAATTGATGTGTTCACATCAGGAACAGGGGATCAGGCCATGGAGGGCAAGATTAGTTCTCCAAGAACTCCAAGATTGAAGAAAGATCAAGAAAATGTTGTGAAAGAAGATCAGGTTGTGACTTGGGAGGAGAATAGCGGTGGTTTGAATCTGTGGAAATGGAGTTTGACTGGTATTGGAGCTATTTGTTCATTTGGTGTTGCTGCCGCTACCATTTGCATCATTATTTTTGGAAGTCAACAAAGAAACAAGCAGCGCCAACAGAATCAGAAGCTCAGGTTCCAGATTTATACTGACGACAAGGTTTGTGTTTCTTCAATCTCTCTGTGTATACTTATGCCTAATTTCTTCTTCTTTGTTACTGGTTTGATATTTATAATGTTGATGATTTTAGATGATGATGATAGGGTGATAAATTTTATTTTGCTTTTTCCTAATTTCTGCAAGATAGTAATGTTTAGCAGAACTCTTTTTTGAATTAGTAATATGATACCTTGATTTGGTATTCATACAAAAAATACCACTAAATTTTTTTTTTGAATAAAAAATCGGGGCCGAAAAACAGATAATTCAGCTGGGCATTTCAATTAGGTTGATAACTAACATTAATTTATTACATAATAAAAAAAATGGTAGATTGGACTTGATCATATCATATATAAGAATCATTAAAGCTAATGAACCCTCAAATGTTTGTTGGTGCAGAGGATTAAACATGTGGTTCAACATGCAACAAAATTGAATGAAGCAATTTCAGCAGTAAGAGGAGTTCCCACTCAAAGGGCTCACATTACCATTGGTGGATACTATGATGGTCTTTGATTCTACCAATATGGAACCATCTCAATAATGCCCATCAAAATAATCCCGATTGTTCCTTGGGCATCGATTGAGAAGATAAATCTACTCAATGCTCCCTGTGCGGGCCACAATTTCGGTACTTCTACATCTTCGGTATTACTAGATTACAAGTCTATTAATGTGATAAATAGTAGCTGGCGACGATTTCAGTTCTACGTCTTCGGTATTACTAGATTACAAGTCTATTAATATGATAGTAGTAGTTCAAAAGATTTATATAAGCAGTGTCTCATAATTTTGTACAGAAATATATATCTGTTATGTAAGTTTCTGTAGATTCTGATGGATTTGTTTCTTTTGTAATAGAGATTCCTTATCCTTATGTGTAATCCACTTGCTGGAAATGGTATCTACTATTTTCCAATGCATTGTTGTTTTTTAGTTAAAACTGCGTAATTGTGGAATTGATGTTGTAACAGCTAAACCATGTGGTCCCTTAATCATGATGATCATAGAATGTACGAAACGCTTATCTAGATATAGGATGATTCAAATCTATGGACCGACTTGTAATTTAATAGTATTATAAATATTTTTAGCTTAAAAAATTATAAAGTCTGATAATTGGTCCAAATTAAATAAGAACACATTAGAAGTAAAGTCAAACTTTAGATAATTTTTATAAATATCAAAAGAGCGAAAAATGATTAATCAATCTAGTTGAGGCACAAAAGAAGTAGAAATTTAGAGCCTAGTCAGATGGATAATATTAAAAACTTCATACTGTAAGAAAGTACACTTACTATGTAATTAGTGGTGGAGTCAAGAATTAAGGACGAAGTCCGAACTCCAAAAACGAAAGTAGGTCAGCGGTAAAGAAATAAAGGTATTTCAGATCTCCTATGGGATCAATCGATCCCACGTCTCTCAGTCACTGTATGCAATAATTGATTTGGTCTTTTTTATTTTTAATATGTTTTCATGATGGTTTTGGTCTTTTTTTTCGATATGATGGTTTTGGTCGTTGAAACACCCTTATCCTCGATAAATAATTGAGTTTGCTTAATTCTTAGACAATCTAATGATTCCTGCAAAATATACTAACAGATATGATACAATAAGAGTATTATTGTATTAGAATTGAGAGCATTTTTATTTTTTATGGGAGTTGATTTCAGTACTAATAAAGTTAAAAAATTATTGGTAAAGTTTTTGAATTTTGTTTTCTTCCAATTGTCTCTAGAGAGTAAATGGAAAAAAAATTGAATTTACTTTTTTTTTTCAAATAAAATTAGCTTTTAGTTAAGTTATTGGCCAAGTGATCACGGAATTGATGAATAAATGCACATAATGATGTGGCAAATGAGATCTTCCTTATAATCTTCTTGAAGATATTTTTTAATAGGGCATGAAAAAGAAATAATAATGAAAAGGATCGATTGAACAACCTAACCAAAAAAACAAAATAGATTTAAATGAGTAATGACCCACCAAGTTGTTTACGACACCAAATAATTGTCAAAATTGGTGACACACGGAACTCACTAGACCTCATGATGTTAATGTCCTTATTGGAATTATGTGACGACTCCCATGTCCTCAAGGAACCTTCAAATACTACTTGTAATAATTATTATAATGCATTTTTTTGAGTTTGATTTAGCTTCCCATGTGGCAGGGTGCACACGAGTTGGTTTTGTAGATAAATCATCAACTGAATTAAATGGTTCAGTTTTATTGTCTGGTCATTTATAATTGAACCGTTAATTTTTTGTTCAATTTGATTTGATTGATTTTTGGTTCGATTAGTTTGATTAGTTGAAAAGATAAATAAATAGAAATGGCAGACAAAATGAGGTCTGGTTAGGTTTAGTTAGGGCTAGTTGTACTATATATATAAAGACCCAAAATGGTGGCGTTTAAATGAAAGAAAAATGAGATTCGGTTCGGTTTTTAAAAGTATAAAACTGTAGTCGAACCTAACCGATCGATTTTTGTATTTCTGCATCCATAGTCATCCATTTCTCTTTAGTTTTGCTTTTGGTTCGGTTCTATCGATTTTTTTAGGCACCCCTAACATGTGGGGTTATCGATCGTTACAAAAATTGATTTATAGATTAAATGGTAAATTGTAAAAATTGATTTGATTAAGAGTTTGTTCATATTATGCTCGATTAACAAATTAGTATAATATAGTAATGGAAAACTCGAATGGTTAAAATTGTTAAGAAAAACTTGAATATTAAATATAGATATTAAATTTTCGCCATAACATATTGATTACTGATACGAATCTAATATTATTAGACCTAGAAAACAAATTCAATAAATCAACTTGTTCTTAATCCTACCATAAGTGGAGAATTGCCAAATATTACATGTGATAACTTACATTGAACTAGATCGGCGATCAATTGAAAAAGTTAAGCAATGTGAATCAGACTAAAATAATTGAGGTTTAAACTGGACAAAAATATAGTAAAAGGATCAACAATATAGTTTTGTTAAAAGGATTAGCAGAGGAGTGTTGGGTTTCAAATGTGCAAACAATTGAACCTAAAACAAAAACCAAAATTTGGCATTAAATGATCAAAGGCAAAGTGGCATTGGTTTGGCAAACCAAACCAGCGTCTGTCTGTAATCGAGGGTGACCAAGCATAAAAACATTCCCCGTAACGCGATTGAATGGCCTAAAATGGGGCGAAGGTGCAAATTTGCCCCCAAAGTTTGTATCGAAGAACGAGTCTACCTCTATCGTTTAATTCATACTGAGGGCTTCTACAACGCGGGCTCAATGCTTCAGCATTCCCTCCCCACTTTGCAGGTGTTGTCTCCTTTTTTTTTTTTTACACTTCTTCTATCTATATCTCAATCTTCACTTTATTGTTTTGTACATAATTTCAATTATTTTATCTCTCTTTTCCTAACAAATATACATAATCTCATTTTTAATTATATTTTCTTCTTGTTTGCGTAATGTATTTTATTGTTTTAGGACTTTGAATATAGTTATTTTTTAACCGAAACATTTTTTATTAAGATTTACTCACTCGACACCAATTTTTTTCCCACAACCTGAATTCGAACAATATGTCAATTTCTCAAAACAAACCATATGATTTTTTCCTTTCTAATTGCCAAAATTTCCTTAACTTACCATACTCAATGTATCCACAAAATATTTCGTTTGGACTTGGTTGAATATATTTGGAATTATTTCGGACCTAATGAAGACGAAAAAAATTATCTAATTAATTTAAAATAAAATTTTGAACATCCAATTTATTTTACATTAAAGTATAAAATTTAGTATGTCTAAATAAATATATTTATTGTTAATTGTATATTAAATAAATTAAATGAGTAAAGAAGTGTTGTAAGTCTTATAATAAAGTATAAAAAATAATATAATAATAATGATGGAGAGTTTAATAGAAAAATAAGTTAATGAAAAGTTAACGTGATATGAGAATCATAGCTAAATAGGCTCAATGTATTGTGGATGCCCTGAGTTCGCCCTCCTGCTTTTTTTTTTTTTCCAGAAGTTTGCCCTCCTGTTATCAAGTCATCCCAGTACCCTTCCGTCACGTCGACCATGTGTGCTGATAAACGAAGCTCGTAACGTTGAAAATTGGCCAATGTGAAAATATTTTATTTATTTTCAACAATGTACATGTCCAAATATATGCGACGTAGGCATGTCATATAAGATTTTTTGCCACATATTTTGGCCCACATTTTTTTTTGGAAAATTTAAGATTTATAGTAAATTAAAATATAGATTTTGACTTTTATCATGCACCAAATATATTTTGACAAATAGAAACACGTTTGAAACATCTTGCAAAAATACCAAATTTTTAATTGACTAAGAAATTGGTCGATAATTTGAGATATTTTCGCGAAAAAAATAAATTTTAAGGGAGAAAAAATATGATTTTTTAGAATATATCTGACAGTATCCAAATGTATCCAAATGTCTCAAAATCAAAAAAAATTATATATATTTCAATTTAATAAATTTTTTATATAATTTTTTAAAAATTAAATGCCTCTAAATTACAATTTTTGATATATTTTTTTTATTTTTTTATAGTATCCAAATGTATCTAATGTCTCCAAATTTCAATTTTTATATAATTTTTTAGTCTCCGAATGTATCCAAGTATTCCAAATTTCAAATTTTATATAATTTTTTATAGTCTTTGAATGTATCCAAATGCATTTGTAAGTCTCTAAATGTGTCTGCAAGTCTCCAAATATATCAATTACTGCACAAAATCAACATAATGCAAAAAACATAACCAAATCAGTAAAAATAAGCTCAAAAAAATTAAACTTAACAAAATCTTTTAAAAAACATTTCACTTAAACAATAATAAAAGTATTTTTCTGAAATTTTTTAAAAACAATTAAGCTCAAAGAAAATCAATTTTTGGAATTATTTAAAAATAATAATAAAAAGATTTTTTTTAAAATCTTTTAAACTATAGGAGTTTTCTGGTAAAACACTAAAACCACCAATGAGCGGCAGCTAAGGTTTTTTCAAACCCTAGCCGCCGCCCCTTAGAACCACCGCCGCTCGTTCTCGACCAGATGACATTGTCAGTCTCGCTAATTGACGAAGATGGAATGAAGAAGATCGACGACGACAAAGAACGAGGCACGACGAGGGATATGAGACGAGGGAGGAAGAGCAGCAGCAATCTACGAAGACGCGAGTAGAGGGAAAAATAGATCGACAAGGAGGAGAGAAAAAGAGAGTTATTGAGGAGCGAGGAGCAGACAAGGAAGGAAAGAGGAAGAGAGAGGCGTGAGGAGCAAATGTGGAAAGGAAAGAGGAAAAGAGGTGTGAGGAGCAAACGAAAGTGGCGAACGAGGGTGGCGGGTGGATAAAGGAGAGTGTGGCCGAGGAGAGAGAAAAATTGCAAATGATAAGAGAAATTGACTTTTATTTAATTAAATATAGCATTTTTCAACAAAAGATTAAAAATATGCCATATGAACAATTAAACAGGACAAAAGTTGGTTTGAGCAATTAGCAAACATTGGTTTTTATTTATCAAAATCTAAATTTTAACTGGGCTATCCGACCTAATTTTCTGTTTTTTTTTTAGTACAATGAAGCCCCTAAAGAGGCATCCTAATTTTATCCTAAATCGCTTCAACCTGTGCCTCCAAACCTCAAAGGCTAATTACATTAATACTTTTTTGAAAAACAAAATTACAAAAGTATAATTTTCATTTCATATGCTAAATTTAACATTTTATGCACCACATTTTACATTTTCTACGCCAAAACTGAAATCAAGGAAAAAAAACAAACAAAAAATGTTCAATTTATGCTATGAAAAATAACAAAAAATTGGGTAGTTCTTTTGTTTTTCGGTTTTTTTTTTTGTTACATTTTGGCATAGAGAATGTAAACTTTGGCATATAAACATAAAAGTATAATATGGAAATGACTATTCGGGAATTATTTTGAGTAAGTTCTAATGTGATGCACCCCATTTTGAATTTAAAAAGGTCATGGCTGTAATTTCGTGAAACGTCAAACCCAAGATGTCCTGGTTCGAATGAGCTTGAGGCTATGGCAAACCATGCGAGGCATATTTTGGCCCACTTTAAATTAAATCCAACCAAATAAATCTACCCAAAAACTAAACCAAAACAAGAAAGCCCACAAAAGTTAAATCAAAACCTTCGAACTTTATCATCTTCTCCAAATCAATAACTTGAAATCCCTAAGACCCTAATTGACAAAACCCCATCTTCACTCACGAAACTTCTTAGATTAATTGTTGCTTCGATTTTTGCTCCAGTGCAAATTTGTTTTATACATATGTTTTCTTTATTAATTTGAATTACCACTCTCTGCAACCCCATCATCATCAGATTCACCGCCACCTGCAACTCCATGAACATCACCACCACCATAGATTCAACAAGCCCATTCCTCTCTCTCCTAATTATTTCTGAAACAGCACCCCTTTTTTTAATTTCAATAATCCCTCTCCTTTATCAATCTCTACCGTCCACCTGTTCATAATCCACCTTCCCAAATATTTGTACGTCACATTAATACCCCGACCCACCTGGCTCTTCCTATAATCATTGTCAAAAATTTGGGCCTCTGATTTTGTTGAACTCAACCTTGCAAGCCGGCATTGATAGCTCTCACTCTTACCTTTCTAGTTCGATTTCTTAGACCACACCAATTTGCCTCACAGTCCAAAACTCGTGCATTTCCACAACGCTCGCAAAACAACCAATTGTTGTAGTGATTTGAGAACTTTCACTGGGGTTGCTGCAACGCAAAAGTTTCGAACTGTGAGGCAAATCGCCGCAAGGGCCACGTCAGCAAAAAAATAGAGTCAATCTAGTTAAATAGGATAATAAAATTTCAATATTGAGACAAATATTTCCGAATTCACCCACAGACATAAGAACGGCAAAAGGGTTCCTAAACCCTCGAACCGACTCGGTTTTATTATTAGCCTCAGCCAGGGCCAAATGGCTCCCAATGCAAACCCATTCGGTTTTTGTGAGGCTAATAATATTATTATCTCACAAAACTACCTTTAATCATCAATTCATCACCATGAAAAAATCATAAACAAAATTAACAACTGGGTTTATTAAAATAGCTAAATCTATCTAGGAAAGGAACACGAACCAAATCACTTCCTCACCCTCAAACTGATTCAGGAATTGCTATTCGCCTCTGTCTAAAACAAATCGGTGTCGTTTTCACCGTCTGGCTATTCTGGAGGAGATTAACGTTAACCAAAAAGAGTGTCCAAGGCTGCTTGGAGGACAACTGATTGGTGAATGTACAAATTGCCCCCTCAAAAAGCCTCAACAGCGACCGAGACGTGTAAAATCTTAGTCCCTGAATTAATATCTGCCTCCTAACTAAACCAGATATGAAATTGGGGTTTCATGATTCATACGGCTACTCAAAGAGACAGTTGCAAAGTACGAAACGAACGGCTTACAGAGAACTCAAAACAAAAAAAGAAGAGAAAATAGAGATGGAGAGAGAGATGAGTTGCAATAGCGACTTACAAGCATTGGTGAGAGACAGAGACTTGGGTTTAAAGAAGTTTGGCGAATTAGGGTTTGTTTCAAGGGCTGGTTATGTTGTGAAATTACAAGAATGTCCCCGTCTGAATACCCAATGGGCCAACTAGGCCGCCACAGCCCTTGATTCATGGGCTCATAGATTGGCATGGCCCTTTTTGACGATTTTTATTATCTCTTTACAAATTTATGTATTTTTTAAAATGTATTCTTTTATTGATCAGAAAAAAAATATTGTGTCCAGTTTATTTTATTCGAATTTCTTTTTCAATATCACTTAGAAAGTGTGTTTACAGTATTTTTTTTAATTGCATGGAAAATACTCTTTCTATCCCATAATAACAGGACACTTTTTTTTTGAGTGTCTCATAATATAGGCAAAAAAAATTTATTGCATTTATTATTAACAAAATTAAAATATTATCTTTATTTAATATTTTGTTTCAGCTAATCTATTAATTATCAATACATTTACTCAATGGGTTAAATTAAAAAATTAATTAAATTTAACTACTAAAGTTATTATTTTTTATTTCACTTAAAAAGTAATTAGTATCTATTATTATAGGATAGATGAAATAACTTGTACTCAAACTTGTGATTTATGAACCATGTTCCTCCTAGAGTGTGTATCACCAAAACTTGACTCGTCATACGAAAATACAATACTCCTTCCGTTTTAATTTGATAGACATATTTTTTTCTTGTATTTATTATTAACAAAGTTATAAATTTATTCTTATTTAATTTTTTTAATTAATTTATTAATTATCAATATATTTAGTTAAAGAGTAAAAAAAATTTATGAAATTAAATAAATTTAAGTATTAAAATTATTATTTTTTAATTTATATAAAAAGTTATTAGTATCTATTAAACTAGGACTATAAGAGAAAACAAATTATGTACATAAAAAATCGAAGTAATAGCTGGCTGAAAACAATTATGAACAAAGAGACAGGATTTTATTTTTCTTGTATCTTATGAGCTGGCTGCCTACTGAAATATAGAAATGGACAGCTAGATCTCACCATTAAAGAAGAAAATAAGTTATGGGTTCCACTGATAATTGACTTGGAAATCAACACCAAGTTTACCTCTCCATACATGCTGGAGTTAAATATTTGCCAAAAATAGTAGTATGATGATGTTCGCTACTTTCCCAATTAATCCATACATAAATATATATTGCTCTCCGTCAAATGAAAATAAATAATTATTTTTTTATCCGTTTTAAATTAATTTTTTTCTTTTTAAAATTAATAATTATGTAATATTTTATTATAATATTTTTATTTAAATACATAATAAATTATATAATTAATTACTATCGAGTAACGTTATGGATACGTTTATTTGGGAATAGGGCTTGACTCCTTTTATTAGGTTATGACTACACAACAAAATTTGCAGTAATTTTAAGTCAGGCGCATTCATCTCTTTTAGTTGGGCTCCTACTTTTATAATTTCATCTAATCATTAAAAAAAGCAATAATACATTTACTGTTAAAGTATTTGTCTTATGAAGTTAATTATTTAATATAATTATCTTTTTTTCCACCAATACCAAATTTATGTCGGCCGATGAACCCAAATCTTTGGTGTGAGTTGTCCTCAATGATAGATGGTCACTCCATTTTTTTAAGTTTGAAATAATTGCATTTTTTCCCATGAGATGTGATTGGTTGATTTCTCCAACTAATTCTCTTGATTTTTCAATTAAAATTTTATATGATATATTTTACATGATATATGCTTAAATTTAATATTTATGTATCAGGATTAACTCATAATTAGTTTTCCTCTTAGCTTTTGGAAGGAAAAGGCAATGCATCAATTGAAAAATTCAAGCAAGTTCCAAACTATGGTGGCAGGGGGCTTCAAAGGAGGCAAAAGAAAGAATCTTTTGAAGCCTAGTTGCGGCAAAAGGGAAAAGAAAAGCTGCAATCTGAAAATAGACAAAAGAGATCTAATAATATAATTAAAAGATTAAAGAATTGATTAATTACAAGGAAATGAAAACAAATCCACAATCAAAATTAATCAAACAAATCAACCCTCAATTGTACAAAACAAAAAACAATGGTAACAACAAATATATGAACATGTCTTAGACCAAAATGGTCATAATTGTAAAGAGAAGTCCAAGCAAAAGACCTCCACAAAGCTTAATAGATTCATACCCTCCTCAAATCCCATCCTCGTGAAACAAAAATGCCTCATTTAGTAGAGCAGTCCAAATGCAAGAGCGATGAGGGAAGCGAACATGGTGGGAGCAAAAACGATGGAATCAGAAGTAGGACTAGGAGCGGGAGCATCGGCGGCCGCCACATTTTGAACGCCGGGGACGGCCATGACCACGACCAAAATAGCCAAGAATAATCTCATCCTCAATGCGTCCATCATTGCAAGGATTTAGATTTCGAACTTTAAGTATGAAGAAGTTATGAGAAATATGTGTGGAGGCAAAGAACATATCAGGTGTTATATAAAAGGGCAAGGTGGTGACGCGAATAGGAGTCTTATTGCCTTAGATAGTTGTTGGAGGAGAGACAAAAGAGGGGGCTTGTCACGGGCAGCTGCCCGAAGAAACGGTTGACACAAAGCAGAATCGCATGGTTTGATATTTGAGTGCAAAATGAGGCTTTGATTCTTCAAAGTTGGTGCTGCCCTGGCTGCCCGTTGGTTGGCCAGGGTGGCTTGGTGGCGTACAGCTGTTGCCAACGGCTTTGTGGGCATTATTTGGTCATGAGCCCCACTTCCTACTCACCGCAACTCTTTTTTGGTATTTCTTGTTTTGGACAATTTCAATATTTGTAATCCAATAATGACCTCACATGATCACATGTTATGTTGATTTCAGCCATGTTCGGTGGGGGTACATTTGAGATTTAAGGTCGTTTAATAATTAATAATATTGGATATTTTGATTCTTTTATTTTTTTTTAAAATGATTAATTCAATTAATTTGTGTGCATACTATTCATACGAGTGGTGTTTTAGAATCGATTTTTGAATTCTTTTTAGTGATAATTACGTCACATTTTATAAAAATTTTATAAATTTGTACTATACAGACCGAGTATGTTTATTGTAAATACATTTTATTGTATTTTTATCTGTGCGATTGTAATTGTCATGTTCACAAATATAATTTTTAAATTCACGGACGATTGTTTATATTTGTTTATACTTGATTATATGTTGTTTTATATATGTTTGCATATAAACAAATGTAAATACATATAAACAACTATAAACAAATATTTACGAATATATCTTCAAAATACTATTTTCTTACAAAGTTCTATTTGTTTCTAAAATTTATAAATCATTTCATAAATAATTTTTTGATTATTTTATATAGTTCAGTTTTTATAGAAGTTACAAAAAATATTTTATATTTTTAAGATTTTTAAAATGTATTATATATAAAATATTTTAATTTAATTAAATAAACTGATTTTCGTCAAATTTTAAAAAAAATAGTCTTCATTGTAGAATTGTATGAACTATCAACTATAGTTTTATTTCTCATGAGAGATATATTTTATGTATAAAAAATAATTTTTTTTCTTTAGTTTTTCTCATATTATTAATTTAAAATTATTTATTATTATTATTATTTATAGAGTTTGATAACTAGGATATTATAGACATTTGTAGCAAATTTCTAGAAAAATATGATTGTCAACTAAATACAAAATATTAAATTTCTTGAAAAGTTATTTTTTCAATTAAACATAATTGATATACATTTTTCATAAAATTACTTCGTATATTTTACACGAATGTTCCTTTCATATCCTCTATTATGCTTTTTCAATTTGAAAAAAAAAAAGTGATTATGACTTGTAATTCACCAATAAATTGGTAACATAAATTCCTTCTCAACAATGATTGTAGAACACAGTGTGCCACAACTGATAAGAAATAAATCTGATATATTGGAAGAGAAGCAGAACTGATGTGCTCTCTATATCTTGATCAGTTTCCAGCAAATGCCAAACTATTTTACTGGGAACCGCGTAATTTTTCCTTTCTCATAGCACGAAACTTCTTGAGTGTTGCTTGAATATCCATCACTTCTTGTTTCTCGAGGCAACAACACTGGATGTTACCCCTTGCAAAATTGTTCGCCAAAATAACTAATTATCAACACCCATATCACTTGAAAAACAAAGCTATTTCATACTATATATAGTGTAATTTAAATTAGAAAAACCGACAAAAAACGTAGGAGCAAAAACAACCTCAGATCAATTGACGATTGCATTTGAGCCTCAAAATTCATAGTTGAATCATCAAATTCGAGGAACAAGACGAAGAAGTTCACGAGAAACATTAACATACACAAGAATTTCATTATGAATGTTACAGAGAAGATCTCTCGGAAATTAAAATTTGGACCGCGACTCTTACTCGACAACAAAAGTTCACAAGATTTGGTTGAACCAATTGTATCAAACTCATGTTCAGAATGCGACAACGTTGTTTTAAGTATTCAAGTTGGTTCAACAAATGTGTGGAAAATTGAGCTACTTACTTATAGCTACGCCTAATAAAACGATAATGTTTTGCTGAATTCCATGTCCGACTAAAGAATATGGGTGACAAACTTCGGAATACAAAGAAAACTTATTTTCCCTTGGAAACTCAAAAATGATTTTAGGCAATGTTGGGATTGGACGGTAAGCATGCATGATCTTCTTTCAACTTCATTAAACAATTACTCATGTATTTAAAAGGTTGATAATTTTCGAAAATGATTAAACTATATTAATTATAGTAATAATTTACTAGATTAACCTTATTTATTTTATTAGAACAAGTTAGATGTGGTTATTTAAATACTATATAAATTTCATCTAACAGAAGGGAAAATATGAAATAAAATAATAAAAAGTTATTTTATTTTAGAAAATATTACTTATTTTGACAAAAGACAATTTTTCTGTTTTAGAGAGTAAATAATAGTTTAGGATGAGTATTACTAAACAATTCCTTGAAACCAAGCCAATTTAGCAAAAAAAACCAAAAACCTTAACGTTGTTTGATGATGTGAACTGAAGCGCCATTATGATGGGTTACCTTAGCCACGATTCATGAACTGTTAAATCTAGTTCAAAAATATCCGATTCAAGTTCAAGGAAAATGTTGATCTTGAATCAAACCGCTTAGGGTTGGTTTTGTGCGGGTTTGGATATAATTCAATTTTGGTTCAAACTGGTTTAGTTCATCAATTCTAAACTAAACAGTTTAACAGTTTAAACTAGTTTTTTTTTCAATTTTAAAATTAAATTTAGTTGACAGAATTAAAGATATTACATGTTTAGTGTTACATTTTTTTCCAATCTTTTCACTAATTTTGGTATGGTTCAATTGCTGGTTGAATTGTTTGCTCGACAATTTGGTTTGAACCTGCCGGTTGAAACAGTGGTTTAACAGTTTTCAAAATTTTGGACTTAAATTGAATTGAACTGACTATTAAGGTTCCGTTACTAGTTTGGGTCGGTTCCAATAAATTAGGTTTGCTTTTTGACGGGTTGGTTCACTCTAGCTAGTTCGTGATTGGCAAGACATCATGCCCAAAACCTTTTCCTTTTCAATGGTGAGGCTAGAAGCAAGCTTAGAAGTACATTTAACCAAAAACTGTTCCTTCAGCATAGGTATAGATAGGAGATAAAACAAGATGGATTGAAGGGATGGGAGGGGATTGGTGGAGAAAGTAAAGTCCTTGTTTGGTAAAACCTATTTTTCTTCCCCACTCAAAGAAAATCCCCCCTTCGTCTATTCCTCTTTATCAAACTTACGATCTGTGCTCCATTGAGAACTCGATCATGTTGTTCCCCTTCTTGTTGCTCGAGCCCGTCTTTCGCTAAACACCTCCTCCTCACATATGTCCCTGTACAGCCGTTAAGGATGGCAACAATTCTAATATGATTAGTGAGCACACGATTACGGTACGATAGATTTGATATATACCATTTTTATTTTATTTTATTTCATTTTATTTATGTAACGTTTGCAATACTGAAAATGAATTCTCCCTCTTCTTTTATCTTGTCGACTTCTCTTTCTTCTTTGTTTGCTCCTCTTGTTTGTCTAGCCATAGTCCATTCAATTCCCAATCTTTCTGATGGTCACTCTATCTCACGTTCAGTGCTTCGCTTTGATGCTCCAACTTTTCTATTCTCTTCACAAAATCCTCATTTGGGTTTTCATTCTTGATACCAAAATCGCAAATGGGTCGACGATGATAAAACGACACAGAACCATCTCGTTTGGCTCCCAGATCTTTGTCAAGGTATTCTAATACTGATAATTAATGGAATTTAATTAAACAAAATTCCGCATGCTATAATGTTTGCAATTAGCTCCTATGTCTAAATATAACTCAAAAAGAAAATTATACCTTGTGAATGAACTCAACTCAACTAAGCCTTAATCCTAAGTTAATTGCGGTCGGCTATATAGATCCTTTCCTTCCAAACCACGCGATTTAGGGCCAATTCAATAAAGACATTCAAGATCTTTAAATCATCCTCAATTACTCGTCTCCAAGTTAACCTAGATCTATCCCTCCCTCTCTTACCTACCTCAACTCTAATATCTTCACCTCTCTTAACTAGAGCATTTCTCTAGGTCTACGACTCACATGTCCAAGCCATCTTAATCTACCTTCCCCAAACTCATCCTCAATAGAGATTGCTCCTATTTTTTAGCGTAATACACTCATTATAGATCCTATCTATCTCGTATGTCAACACATTAATATTCTTAACATTTTCATCTCAGCCACACTCATCTTCGATGTGTATCTCTCTTTCATCGCCCAACACTCGTTACCATACATCATTGTTTGGTCTTATCATATTGCAGTAGAATTTTCCCTTCAATTTATATGAAATTCTACAATCGCATAAAACTCCTGAGGCACCTCTCCACTTTAGGCACCCTGCTTTTAATATTCTATGGCTCACATCCTCCTCACATTTCATCCTTTTGTATGATAGAGCCAAGGTACCTAAAAGGAGTGTTTGAGGTATCCCAACACCTACTAGGGTGACTATTGTATCACTTCCTCTCCTACTCTCGCTAAATTTACAGTACATGTACTCTATTTCAGTTCTACTTTGTTTGAAACCTGTTGTTTTCTAGGGTACTACTCCAAAGTTCTAACTTCCTCTTCTACTACTCTTGGCAAACTTACAACACACTGTCAACACTACAACAAAATTTAACCATCGATCCATCCACCGAATATAGACAATATCCAGAAGAGACAAAGAAGATGAATGATAAGCTACGGAATTTTGCATCAATAATGTGCAAACCAAGTATTTAAATTGAAAATGAAAGAGAGTGATATGAGAGTAAATGTCACGTGTAGCAAACATAAATAAATGAATTTGAATTTTCAATAGCTTTTGTAAGGTCGTTTTCTTGCTTTCCAATATGTTTTTTCTTTTTTTTTGGTATTTGTAATGTATCTATGCATATAAACTTACGTATGTTTTTGTAAACAATTAAGGCGACGAAGAAATGCCGCCAACTTTTTCGACTTGATTCAGGCCCTAAATTATTAAACAAATTGTTAAGGCAACTTCAAAATTAGGTTAGAATTCAGGCCCACAAAATGATTTGAGTTACAATAATGTCAACAGTCAACTACAATAATTCAACATTTCCCGCCTTCCAATCTACATATTTCTTGTAGTTTACTTCTCGTGAGTCTAATAAGATAAGGAGTCAATTTTGGGAGTAACATATATAGTCTGGTATTAGTGCCTTTTTCTGGAAAAAAATAAGACTAGTCATACCAAAATCTATCTTGATTCAGTTTATCTTTGTTCTGAACATTAATCTTAGAAAGTGTAGGTTTAATAGGAGCCGAAATGATGTAGATTTTTTGAGACACAGAGAAGCTCTCATGAATTGTCTGAAACAACTGCCTTTCAACAACATTCCAATCCATTATTTTGTTTCTTGTTTTTTCTATTTATAGTTGTTCTATCAATCGCCTTATAACTCACTAATAATAAAATCACCTCTAACATTGAAAAGACGAAGATTCATGATATATAAAATCTATGGTTTATTCTACGGAATTCTAAGGTTATGTGGAGACCATGGATGGAATTATTTTATCCTTGTATAACTAAAGGATATTGGGCCAAAGAGTCGTTGTGCTGCAACAACGCTAAGTGACTCTCTCATCAGTTTGTTGTTAATGCAACTAATAATCATTTGAATTTCCTTTCAAAAAATAATCATGTGAATTTAACTTTCAGCTTAGCCTTGGTTGTTGATGATTATTAGTCACTTAGTGATGAAATTTGCACTAATTTGCTTAATCCTTTCCAAAGAGATTCGCCAATTAAGTTACCCATTCACCTGTAAGAATGTCAAATTCTATGTAGCTTCCTAATTAATTCTCTGTGGATAGGAATTAGAAGAGGGAAGAGAGGAGGTGAGGATTAGTTTCTACCGTTAGTTTAGCCTTTTTTCCTCTTGCTTAAACTCCCAAATTAAACCAAAAAAAAAATTATTCTCCTTCTTTTCTTTTGACAGACAATAAAAAAGATTATTCATTCCTCTTCATTCTACCATACAGATGATAAAAATTATTTTCCCATCATTTTCCTTCTGCTGGATGTGCAAATGTGAATGGAATGAATTCTACATCGGAGAATTGTGAGATGAACGAAAAACATATAAGTGACAAAGACCCATAAACCATTAACTTAAGACTTTGGATAAGATGTGGTGTTAAACATATTTGTGTGACAAATAGTATTCATTGGTGTAACCTGAATTTAAAATGTGATGGTATGAATGAAATCTCATAGGTTTCTTGTCAAAGATAATAAAAGCAATATAATTCTTGACTTAAAACCTCATAGCACCCTCCTGAGATAGATCATGTAAATTGTACGATGAAAAATAAGAATAAAAATTATATATTTTTTAAAAAATAAATTACTTTAGACAATTTATATCTATCTCACACAAACATATCCACTGCAAAAGCAATTATACACATAAGATCATGAGTTTGAATCTTCCGAGTCCAACAATACTTAGAGATTGACCAAAAACTATTTAGAAAAAAATAATTAAATAGTGGAAGGTTAAAAAAAACACATTTAAGGGTATTTACCCCGTCCAATAAAAACAAATACAATGATAATAGGTGTTTCAGAAACTTGTCACACTTAATTGAAATCTGTTAGCAGCCTCAAATCACCCCTTAATACATTTTTTGATCAATTTCTCTTCTAAAATAAGTGAGTCTTCTATATAGATCTAGATCAATTTCTTTTTGTGATTTCGTTGTTTTTTTGTGATTTCGTCGTCATGTTGCGGCAGTTAGTTTTTACCGTCTTTGTTGCGGAGTTTGATTTTTACTGTCATTGTTATGGAGTTTGTCTTTTCTGGGCGATTCAGGATTTTAGACAGTCAATATATTCAATTCTACAGAGTTGCAAATCAAATTATGATCGTCAATATATTGCAGATCTGGAGTCATAGATATTTCAGTCACTATAATATCTTCAAATGTGTAGGGTTTTAGCCTATTTATTATGTTATTAACTGAATGCCATGAATTTTTTCACTGTTTCATCCACTATGATTTTTAACGGATTTAAATCTATGTTTCTATTGATGTATTGCCAATTTGAATGAATGAAATTATCTTTTATTGTCAAAAAAAAAAGAAACTTGTCACACTTTAATATGATAATCTTTCTAAAATATCCAATCTATCTATATATATCAAAATACTTACAAAAATGAAAACTTTAT
>CAODLS013371997.1:0-10855 GCA_948243855.1 Flueggea neowawraea | reverse complement strand
AGATTTTGTTGTTGCTAGCACATCCCCTTAACCACATAGTTTTTTGTGTGTGTGTGAACGTAGAGAGAAGTAGCGATTCATAGTCATTTTCAGTGGCATCAAGGCGAAGGGAAAGGTACCTTAACTTTGTTTCGGTACGGGCTCTATTGGTGATTAAAATTCGGCACACATAGCTCAAGGAGAATGTATAAATTCGACATACTTATTGTTCCTTGTTATTATGTTTTGATTGTGATTATTCGTGAGTGCATCTTGGCTGGTTTTCGATGAAAAATTGTTTACTTCCACTGTGTTAAACCTTTGATAATGTACATCAATACCCTACAAATCCAACATGTTATAATAGAATTCATAAGTGGTCACACTAACTTCTTGAGACTTCTGCAAATCATAAGATCTTAAAATGGATCTCTCACTTCTTACGATCTCTTTTCACAATCATGGAGTAATATTGGACATACCAATTTCTTTTGCCTTTTTTATCTAGAATCTCTAAGTGGTTTCCGATGACACTTAGGAGACCATGTTCTCATGAAATTCTAGTATGGACCAATTGTCTTGCCAATATCGGTGATGAACATTATATACCTTCATCACCATTGCACACTTAATGCATAATTATATACTACCCATTACGACCACAATCTTTCCAAAATACTTATTTTTGGGAGTTGTGCAATTTTTTCTTTTATTTGCACTTTTCTCGAATTAATAGGGTTTTACCACATTCGTTTATTTGTAATAAATTACAAATAAAATGGGTATATACATAGTCATGTATTATTCAAATAATTAAAATCTCATTCTAATTATCTAAATAAGAACCATATTTGCACTTTTCTAAATCAATTATTTTGAAAAAATAATTTTCAAAATAATTATTGACAGAAAATTTATTTTTCACAATTTTTAAACACCAAACAAATTGGAAAAAAATTGTTCTAAAACTCAAAAAATTATGAAAAATATACCCAAAATTCTAGAAAAATAAAAAATATTTTTTAAAATAATTTCGTAGAAAAATGGAGGCCAGGACATGTGTCACACGCTTACACGAGCCACCTGGTTGATCGTCACGCGAAGCAACGCACTGATACGCGCCGCACGCACTTCAACCCGTTGAGCCGCCACGTGTCATCATCACATACGCGAGTCAAGTGTCACTCTATGATTCAACCACGCGCAGCGGTACCCATTGCATCGTCACGTGTCACGACACGTGTCGATGATGTGTCACACACGTGGCACACACTGCCATGTGTCGCTCTGTTAGTGACCCCGTGATGACTTGTTGGACCTATCAACAGCCACGTGTCATATGCGTGGAAGACTGTGTGGCCATTTCAACACGTGTCGTCACATAATTGGGCCACGCTTTCAATAAACTTTGATTGAGTCGACGTTGACTGGTCAACGAAACACGTGTCGCATTCTGAGTTGTCCGCTTGTTTGTTCCAACCAATAGAAATGTGCCACGCGTGCCATGTGGTGCGTTCTGATTGGTCAACACTCAGCCAATGAGAATGCTTCATGTGGCCTATTGGATCAGATGAAACAAATTCATCTGTAAGCTTCTCACATAGTATTTTTTATCGGGTTTTTGTCGTTTTGACAACCTTCAAGGTGGAATTTTACGATGAAAATTGGGCAGATTATGTTTTCAAGGTCGTTGATCTCAAATATTTTGTCAGAGTTGCCAAATTTCAACTTTCAGTTTTTAGCTCCGGACGCACTCAAACCAAAAATCGCGTTGGAGACAAAAAATTGAATGCAATAAAAATACAGTATGCATTCTAGACAGAGACCAACAATATTTTCAAATCAAATTCGAAAAAATCGCTGTCGGCTCTGATACCAATGAAGGAATCGGGTACCAGTTCAACTAATAAACAATATAAAAGGTGGTTCAAGTTACCTACCTCGATTCCGGTGGAAGCATAGCAGCAAGCAGCTACTGCAGAACCAGGTTTCGATGTTGGTCTCGCGTGCAAACCACGGTCGGATAGTCGACAGGAGTGCTCGACTTGTTCGCAATATAGATGTCACGCAGATCGAGTACCCAGGAAGAACATATTCTTCCAGATGGAGAGAGATGTCACAAAAAAAAGAGGAATAAGCGGATTACAGAGGGAAAAGGAAGAAACGTTTTTCCTCCCTCTCTTTCTCTCTTTTCTTTCTTTCTTTTCTTCTTCTTTTCTTGCTTCTTTTCTTTCCTTCCTCTTTCTCCTCTCCTCTCCACCTCACTTTCTCTACTCCCTTCCATCTATTTATAGCCCACATAATGGGCCTTATAGGCCTAATGGACCTATAGACCTTATGAGCCCATTTCAGGCCCAACTCAATTGGACTTACCAATTGGTCTCGATTTATGATCCTAATTCACACCTTGATCGACCGGTTTGGTTCACCAGTTATGGGCAGACCGCTTTTTCCAACAGCTTAGAATTGTAATTATCCAACGACCTAGATAAGTTTTAAGACTATATCATAGAGAAATGGAATGCAACTATTAACTAGTGTATTAGTGTAAAATGGTACAGAACTATATTGTTTTTGTCAAAACAAATTTCAAGTTAAATTGTTGTTGGTAGTTAAGCTACTTGAAAGACAAAATACAAATAATAGTATTATATATTGGCATTAAATGTTTGTTGGGTATATATGAAAGGATTGGTCTTTAATTTCTATAAATAGGTCTTTCAAATCACAATACACATTACACAAAATAGCATGGATCTCAAAGTTTAGGTAAATGCTCTTTTCATTCATTCAAGGAGATTTTAATTACTAATACTGTGTTTAGCATTGACTTCTTTTTTCTATCATACGTTGCTGTGCGAACATAAACCAAGATTTAATTACAAAATTCTAAAGGATCATTCCCCAAATTTAATTTGGAATGCATTTGATACAATCCGTCAATGGCGTCTATAACACGCCAAAATGTCTAGAGACATGCCCATATTATGAATAAGTCATTTTTTTCCGAATTAAACCAATATATATACATTTTAATAATTTAGAATTGTTTTTAGTGTTAAAGAATCAAAAATTTAATTTTTAATGGCAATAAGAAAAATAGAGCCATGACCTTAGTTTCTTATGCAATTAATTATCTAAAATAATTAATTATATCCATTAGGAGTAGTTTAGCTGGTAAATAAACAATGATTTGTAGGACATATTTTGAGTTTAAATTTGACAAGCAACCACTATAAGAAAAAAGGTACTTAATTATATTTAAGTATATGTTTTAGGGTAGATGCATGAATGATAAGTATAAAATTCAATCAAACGCCATTGAAGTTATATTGTGGACCAGTGTTTTATAAATTGAATTGGCTCGGCTGGTTCGACCAGAAAACCCGCGAACTAGTCAGTTTCACGGTTTGGTTCAATCATAAATAACAGAAATGCATGGGCCTGCCATTGAACCGGTAAACTATCGATTAACTTTGAAGGGCTTATTTGGGAGGAGTAGCATTTTGTGTATTTTGTATATTTTTTGTAATGATTGATAACGATTGTATAGTAAAAAAGTAAAAAAAAGCATGTTTTTAACAAGATGCTAAATACAAAAGATGCTAAATGTTGCTTCTGCCAAATGAGCCTAAAATCTGTAATCCAATCGGTTTTGCAAAAACAAGTCAGTAGCTTTTTCAACCATAAATCCCAAACTGTCCCGAGCCTCTCTCTTAAACTACCGATTACCTCTCCACCAAAATCAAACTAGCTAAACACGCAAAAATGATCTCCTTCCTTAACCCATCTCTCTCTTCTTCCCCTACTCACCAGTCACCACCACTGGAGATTATGAAGACGACAATTCTGAATGAACCTCAATTTTGGAGATCGTGGACGAAACTGGGTTTTGGAGATCGGACTAGGGTTTTGCAAATGGAAACAGATCTGAGTGATGGTGGTGGAGGCAATGAAGGCTAGTAGGTAGTGATCTGGAGGTGAGTGGTCTCTAAAATGTAAATACAAATGGGTTCATTTGCCAACATGGTGTCCAAAAAAATAATGGAGTTAAGTTTTAGGGAGCAGAGTGGCCAATTTTCAAACAGCAAGGATTGACTAGGGAGAATAGCCCATACCTCAGGGACCACTAAGAAATTCAGCTATTCTTTATCCACAACTCTTAATTATTTTGTTATAAAATAATATAAAGATTTTTTATTTATCTTCAATTTTGGCACGGCTAATCTTGTATTAGAATCGTTCAGTAAAATCTTACGTGTCATTCACAATGTAATGACGTGGAATAATGATAGCCAAACATTTTATATATATGTTCTCTATCTTTTTTTTTTATAAGTATTTGTTCTCTATTTTCAGTCCAATCTTCAAGTCTTTTACAAATAATATCCAATTTATCTATTTAATTTTAATTTAAAATCATTAATTTAATTTTTCGTCCAAATTACCATCCATTGAAAGAATTTAACATATATCACTAAGGGTTAATGTCTGCGATCTTATTTATAGTACCTTTTCACTGAAAATTGATTTACGAAGGATAGGTTTAAAATTAAAGTCCAGTCAATAATTTTCCAATCTTGTTACTATTCCATCTCCAAAGTCATCACCAACTCTTTTGGCGCTTGTATCTTTCCTTATCTTCTCTTTTTTTCTGGGGTTCTTTGATGGATATTGTCACCTTTATCGGTACTGTTGGGTTTGTGTTTTTGAATTTGTATTGCTGTTAATAGAGCTTGTTGCTTCTCTTGGTGAGACTTCAGTTCTCGTGAAATAGGTAAATTTTCAAGTACTTGAAATTGTAGGGTTCTCGGATACAGAGCGGGAATTGTTTAATTCATAGATGATCAACTTAATTTAGCTAAATCTGTTAGTTAAACAAACTCATAGCCTAAATTAAGTTTATAATAAACCGAACAACCAAATCAAATTTTAAATTAGCTCATATCTATGGAGTTTAAACGCAACATAAAATTTAAACTAATCTCGAAATTTATCAATTGAATTAAGTTTGAACACTGTAAAACTCGATTAAATTAGACTACACGATACTTACTATTAACCAAGTTAACTTATATGTAAAACATATATTACAACGCTTAATAAAGATATACATTGATATCAATATCTATGGCTTGGCCATCTAAAGCTTCACCGTGTCAAATGCTTGGTGAGTCACCATCACCATGATTGATTGAATTCAACTAATCAAACTTCTATCATTTAATGATACACTTGAAAATTTATGATACTAAGCTAAAACAATTGGGGTAGCTACCTAGGTCTAAAATCAACAATTAACGTTGGGACCATTTGTATATACTAGAGTGGTCAATTAAATCATGTGTGTGGCCTTAACTTGGTGAAAATTGCACCATGCATTTAAGTATACAAGGTCGTCCAATTCACTTAATGTTTAAGATTTGGTTTTCTTTATTCATAAGATACGTGAAAACCACGAGAAGCAAATTGAAGATATGGATGGTCAAGTAGAGTTTCTGACCCATGCATCCATTACCTCAAAAAGAACTCCTACTTCTCTTCTAAGCACTCGCAAATGGAATAATTTTTTAGTGTCCATTTATATTTATGAAAGATGGAGACCAATAATCTTTAACTAATTAACCTGTTTAATTATTGCAATGGTTAATTAATATAATGGCACCGAATGAACTTAATTTACTTCAATAATAAAAAATGACCTTAATAAAAATTAGAAACCGTTATTGCTCCAATCTCAAATACAATATAATGAAATTCTTTCACTAATAGCTATTTTGAAAACTCCAATCAACAAAGTCTTTACCACTTTGTTGGTATTTGTTAAATTAAACCTAAAAATCTTCAAAATAAAATTGAGATGCTTTCGAATCAAGATATGATGAAATGATAAAGATAAAATAAGGATAAATTTCAAAGAGTTTTGTCATTTGTTTGTTAAATCCTTTCAACTAAACTGGAAAATATATTTTGTATTTTCCTTCATCTTACGAATAAAGATATGAATATCTCCATACTACCATATATGAAGTCACTTAGTTTCTACTTTATGGATCCCAAGTTATTTTAACAAACATTTTGCAAAGGTTAAAAAATGGAATAACTCATTTTCTCTTTCTTTTTATTCTAACAAGTTAACAAACATTGTCTTAACAAGTAACGAATGATAGATATAGTCAATTAATTAAAAGGTATTAATGAGTTTATAACTTATTAATATCGAAGTTGAGAGTTCGATGATTAATATGAATGGTAAAAAAGCTAAAAAATGAAAAAATTTTAGAGGGGAAATTGAAGTTACTTAGCAATGATCAAAATTCTAATTCTAAACATATGTCTATAAGACATGTAATAGAAATGAAATTAAAAATTTGATTGATGTCGCCATCATCAATAAATAAGGGAAAGCAATTAGATAAGCGACATGTATCTTCGCATCACATGCGTGGAAATATGTTGCTAATCAAGGCAGTACCAAGTAGGATTAAAGCAGCTGACACTGAAGTTGGGACTATATGCTTTCGGGTAAGATAAGATATCTTTTGTATCTGCCATTAAATACCCTCAAACATTGTATCTTATGCATCACCAAAGATTACTCACTTTTTTTTTTCCTTTCCCTTGGAGTTTTTCTTCCCTTTTTATATTGTACCTTGTTCTTTCAACCTTTTTGGTGCCATCAGTAACTTCCTATCAGTAGCACAACTTTTTCTTCTCTTAGTCTCGCACTCTAATCGATGTTGTAATTTGTAAAAATACTATTAATAAATAATGATAGATAAACGGTATTGTATAAAAATATTTTTTATGAATATAAAAAATATTTGGTTAAAAGTGTGACGAGTGATCTAAAAGTATGGTGAATAGGTTTAATTTTTTTCTATTAAAAAAAATAATAAATCTTAACTTTTCAAAAACGGAGGTTTGAAGGGATATTGTGATTGTAAATCACAGTTTTTAAGTCATTACTAAATACTTAAAAACTGTGATTGATTTTAAAACACAACTAATTTTCATGACAAACAAACACTTATATTATTTAATAAACACAAATTCTCTCCTCTTGACTTGAATTTGAAATAGTTAATTTTCTCTATTCTATCGTTGTCAGCATCTCTCGAAAAAATTTTATCTATTCTTGATGCATGTCTCCACATATACACCAAACAAACTAACATATGACACTTGGATTAACAAGTGTTCAATGTAATTGCATGTCTTGATGCATTAATCCACCTATTACTTGTTAATTTATTTTGTGCATGTGTTGAGATATGTATTAAAATATGTAAGAATTTTTTGCATCTCTATAGTTTTTCAGACATTGATTTTTTATAAGTTTTTTCAAACCTTGTTAGTCCTACCCTTTCTAATAAAAAAAAAATTGTTCTTCGTCAAATATGAAATTATTAGTCTCCTCCCTGCTGTTTTCACTACCATTTCCGTTGTTGTTAAAAGACACACGTCATATATTGCCGTTTTGTATACGTGTTATATACATTCGTTTTTTTTTTATTTTTGAAGGCTTTAGATTTGTTATTCTTTCCTGGTTGAGGCCCGGTCGTGTAATGACGTCTTTAGAGGCAAAAAAGAAAATTTGGGCTCACCAGCAAAATTTCAGCCCATTAAAGCCCACATTGAAAATACACACACACACACGTAACCTTCAACACACATAAACCCTAAACCCCTCCAAAAACCTTCCCTAACGGACAGTTAGTTTTCTCAGTTGAAGCAGTCACTCTGCAATTTCAGTTACCCACTGACAATGACAAGGAAGAAACAGAAGCAGAAGATAATATTGCCTCCGGAGCTACCACCGGAGATATCAGAAGATGAAATCGAAGTCTCTGATGAAGACGTCCAGTTCGTCGATCAAAATCAGGAATACGCTGGCTTCGTTACTCGCTTAGACACTGAATCTATCAACAAGCAAGTCCATGCCTTTCTATGTCTTTCTTTAATTTTGTATTTTAAAGCTTTATTTTTTATGGTTGTTTTAGGTTTGGTTTTAATTACACCCAAAAGGGTTAAAATGGCGGGTTTACTCGATGTTTTAAAACTTTGATTTTTTGTTTTAAAGCTTTGATTTTTTTTCTTTAGAATTGATTCGGTGGTTGATGTTGGGATTGTTTATGTATTGAAGGCATGTGAGTAGGATAGCTGATGTTAAAGAAGATGAATTGGAGGCGTTGTACGAGAAGCGTTTAAAGAAAAAGGCACTGAAGAAGGAGGAGGGGCAGAAAGAGGCTGAAGTTGATCGTTTTGATGCTCTTCCGGTCAAGACTTTGGACGGGAAGCTTTATTACCGGAAGTGTAATGATTTTGTCATGTGTTGGTCTTTTGTCGTGTGTTGGGTGTAATGTGGGTTTAATTTGTGATTGTGTTGTTTATGCAGTGTCGGAGACGAAGACGGATTCTAAAGATGGGGAAGATGGTGATGATACTGGTGCTGTTAGTAGTGGAAGGGATCCGAGTGTCGTGAAATTGACAAAAGCAGAGAGGCGTGCGAAGCTGAAAAGGATTAAGAAGGAAGCGAAGAGACTAGGGAAGGATTTGGATAAACAGGAGGAAGTTGAACAAACCCCTCAAGCAGCAGTGCTGGTATTTTCTAATCAGATTTTGAACTGCTTTATATGTTTTTTTGTACTCCTATAGATTGAGTTTTCCAAGGAATGGATTATACATTCTTATGGGATCAAGTATGGTTGGATGTAGATAACTTTTCAATAAAAGAACTTGTAAAAAATTCTCCGCAACAAGGCTATATATTCTTTAATTATATTGTTTACTCTATTTTCTTCATGCTATGCACCTTTTTTAAGGAGCCTACTGAAATTTCAACGATTTTATCTTCTTTATCCGATAAAAGCTTGTAATCTTTATTTCTTTTCTAGGCTGAGGTGAAAGAGGATTTGACAGCTGAAGAAACATTTGAGAGTAAGAAGCGTAAACTTGCCGAGTTGGGTACTGCACTGCTGGAGGATCCAGAGTCCAATATAAAATCTTTGAAAGAGATGTTAAAGCTATGTAAAGATGATGATTATACCATAGTTAAACTTGCCCTATTATCCTTGTTGGCTGTTTTTAGAGACATTATTCCTGGGTAGGATGCTTTACATTTATTCCACTCTACTCCCTTGCCTTGTTGATGATAAATTTTCCCTTTTCTGGTGGCATCATGAACATATTAATTCTCCTTTCATGTATGATACAGCTACCGGATTAGGCTTCCTACTGAGAAGGAGTTGGAAATGAAAGTTTCTAAGGAAGTCAAGAAGATGCGGTACTATGAATCAACACTTTTGTCTGTATATAAGGTTTCAGTTGGACTCTCTTTTTCTTTTTTGCTTATTTTCACTGCATTTTGACTTGTTGGTTTTCTAATTGGAATCCGACACATTGAAGTAATTTCAGCAGTAATATGTAATCTCTAGTGCATTTTGTCATGTATCCCATGATGTTGTCGATATCCAATATTTTGGTTTCCCAAGCGTTTATTTGGGTTCTTGTTAACAGGGGTACTTGCTAAGGCTAATGACATTACAAAGTCGGCCGAAGTTTCAGCATGTGCCAGTACGCTGCATTTGTTCACTGCTTGAGGCAGTTCCCCACTTCAACTTCCGTGAACACTTGCTTGGTGCCGCTGTCAAAAACATAGGCTCCACAGATGACGTAATAAGGTTTCCTAATATTAATCTTTCTTTTAATCTTTCTCGATGATATTTTGAATGGGCTTCCGAATATTAACCGATAGACTATTGCATAAAATTTGGTTTGCATGTTAATTTTGCGCTATTCTTGCAATATACATTAAACCTCCTAGAGTTGGTTGATGAATTTTTTATTTCTATAATATCTTCAAATTTTCTGAATAATTTTCACTTATGTTCTCTGTTTCGTTTTGTTCGATTATGTTGTGTACATCTTTCAAAGTAGGAAACTTTCTTGTTCTGCTATTAAGTCACTTTTTACCAATGAGGCAAAGCATGGTGGTGAAGCTACTGTAGAGGCTGTCCGATTAATTGCAGACCACGTTAAAGCTCATAATTGTCAACTGCATCCAGATTCTGTGGAGGTATTTATTTGTCAGAGTTTTTTGTCAATTTCGTTTATTTGATAACATCTTAGGCACCTGGTTTGGCTAGGCATCCTTTGATGCAGTTATTTTTTCCCATATTTTTCTCATTGATTGTTCACTTCTTTATCGGTGTTGATACCTTCCTAGGTTTTCATGTCCTTGTCAATCAAGGAGTATCTTGGGAAGGATGAGGGGGAAGACAAGGACAAAAATGTTAAGAACAAGAAAAACAAAAAGAGAAAGAATGCCAAGGAGCCTAATCAATTGCAAGAAAATGAGAGGAAAAGGAGCAAGGAAGAACTGATGACAAAGATGAGAGAGGAGGTCATTATTTCATAAGAACACTAAAATTTTAAATTACTTGTGTTTTCATCGTGATATTATAACTTTTTGCTCTTTTTACACAGGTAGCTGCTGATTACAAGGCTGCTGCTTTTATGCCAGATGGTAAGGAGCAAAGAAGAATGCAGTCGGAGATGCTTTCTGCTGTTTTTGAGACTTATTTTCGCATACTAAAGCATACCATGCAGTCAACAACAGCTAGGTTTGTTCACAGATTACAAAAGGTCTACTAAGTATTTGTCACATTTTCTTGAACTGCATTCTGATATCATTTTCATCTTTCTTGTTTTGTTCTGCTTTAATGTCCCCAGTTCTGAAGAAAATGATACTTTAGTTGCTAGTACATCGGGGTCCCACCCTCTTCTCGCTTCATGTCTGGATGGTTTGGGAAAGTTTTCTCATCTGATTGACCTAGATTATATTGGAGATCTTATGAATTATCTTAAAAAACTT
>CAODLS013371486.1:0-11697 GCA_948243855.1 Flueggea neowawraea | reverse complement strand
TGATCCTCATACTTAAATCTATCAAGAACAACTTCAAATCAAGCCACAAATCAACACAACATCGAACCCTAGCTCCATTTATATCCATTTTCATTCAAACAATATTTCAAGCAAAAATATGCATAAAATGGAGCCAAAAACCAAAAATAATTGCTAAACTTACCTCAAATTTGAAGGAGCAATGATCTGAGAGCAAGAGAAGATGATTTGGGTTGGATTTGAGTGAAGAAATGAAGAGAAAACGAAGCAACTAGCAAATATTAAATATTTTATCTAACCTATTTAATTAATTGGTATGATTGTCTACTGTCTACCCTGTTTGTAAAGGATTTCAAAAGGAATTTTTGAATTATTATCTGTAGATCTATGAGTGTATATTAATAGTATACAACATATACTTGTATGTTGTATTTTCTAGAGTGTTATCCCTCATTGGTTTTTAACCCCTTTTTTTCTTATTTTCTTTTAAAATCATTTGTTTTTCAGGTTTTATTAATAGTGGTCATGTGATCTTCTGTACTCAGTGAGCCATCTGATTCTGTGGTGAGAGCCTTTTTGTCCGGGCATAGTCTGTATGTTTGCTAGTTACTCTACACCGTGATACTGTGGGTTATGTATGTATCTGAATATTATGTTTGTTTGGTTAATATAATTTATTTACAAATATTTTCTTTATATATTGAATTATACTTATGTTATATTATTTAGAAATATTATTTAAAATTTATTTTTATGAAAGAAAATCTTTTATTTATTTTTTGTAATTAAAGTTTGATATTATGAATTTGACTATAAGTTTTACACTATGAGGCTTGTGTGGGATAAACTGGGCTTCCATAGATGGTTTGCTTGTACGCCGATCATGGTCTAATTTTAGGTTGTGACACCTATGCTAAGAGGGTTAAACGTAACTTTTGGTATACCATTGTCTTGAATGCTTAGTTACCAGGATACGGTGGTAGTCGTGTGTCTAGCACAAACACACGTGATTCTCTTTCTGACAACAGTAGCAGGGATCTGCCAGATCATTTTGATATTGTGTCTAAATGTTTTGTTATGAGTGTATGTTTTAATTTGCTAAGTATGTGTTATTGCTTATTTTTCCATAATATATTATACTGTAGTCTGACGAGGTATATATTGCTGGAGCACGTGGACTTCAATTCTCACAGATGTACTAGATCAGTTCTATCTGTTACAGCTTTGAGACCCTTAAGGTTGACAAAGTACTATTTTGAGCCCCTAAGGCTGTCAGCTGTTAGTCCTCCTGAGTTGTTTATTATTTAGACTTTTGAGGTTACTAGTTTATGTGATTTGATCTTGTCAGCATAGTTTGAATATAATACAAGTATATGATTACTAATTATCAGATCTGTTTGGTTCTGTAATTGATAGAGAGATAGGATTCTGTAAAATCTATAAAATATAAATTTGTATATGTATGTGTGTATACTATTAGTATACGATTTTGTGTTTTCTGAAGGCGATCTGGAGTGCCGTTTCCTCACTGAGTTTACTCATCCTTCCCTTCAATATTTTTTCAGGCTATTTGCTTTTACGCCCAGTGAGGATTTCTACTCAGTGGTGAGAGTCTTTTTGTTCAGGGCCAATCTGTATGTATGTTAGTTGATCCACACCAGATTTCTATGGGTTATGTTTGTATTTGAGTATTTTGATTGTTTTAGTTAATAATATTTATTTTCAAATATTATTTATATATTTTAAATTATGTTTATGTTTTATTATTTAGAAATATTAATTTGAAAATATTTTGGGCGAAATCTATGAGGTTTGATGTATTCTTCATTCCGGTCCACAAGTTTAAAAATTAGCCGCTCAAGTCCCTCGCTCCTAACTCTGTTAGTCAAATATAACAAAAATCTAACGTGACACGTAGACCTACTAATTTTAAGAATTTAGTGACAAAAAAATATCCATATGTCACATCAGATTTTTGTTATATTTGACTAACGAAAATAAAAACGAGAGACCAGAGTGACTAATTTCCAAACTTGTAGATCGGAATGGGGAATACATTAAACCTTACGGATGACTATGGATTTTGCCCAATTATTTTTATAAATGAAAATCTTTTATTATTTTTTGTTTAATTATAGTTTGATTTTAATTTAGAATTTAAGTATAAGTTCTGTACTATGAGACTTGTACGAGATGAACTAAACTTTCATAAACGATTCGTGTTGTAAGACGGTCATAGTCTATTTTTGGGTCGTGATAGAGACCACTAGATCTTGAGGAAGGTTGTTTAGAGTTTCCTGAAGCTGTTTGAGGCTTTTCAACCATGTTGGCAATGGGTGGCTCTTGAGAGCTCTTTATTAAAATTTCATCTGCGACTAGGCTGTGCAATTAGAAGAAGGAAATAGGTTATGTTCTAAGATTTAAGGTAGTCATAATGGAGTAAAATTCACTCGCAATATTCCTGTACACAATTGCGTTGAATTCTGCTAAAGAAAGAGGGCGTTCGGCTGCTTGTAATTCATCTGCTAATGCTTTTGCCTTTTGCAGATATTCAGTAACTGACTTGTCATTTTTCTTAAGCTCTTGTAGTTCCATATGAATCTACAGTTGTCTATTTCGAGAGACCGCCCCAAATGCCTTCTCTAATGCAATCTAGACGTCATATGCTGAAGTAAGCCCAATGACATAAAGAAACACCTCTTCACTCAAGGAGGACAGTAGCCATGCGAGAAGCATCTGTTCTCGCTTGAACCAGGTTACATAATTTGGGTTCAGCTCGCCAGTCGGTATGGTTTTGGCTGCTAGATTTTTACTGGAAATGAGGTCATTCAAGCTTTGGTAATTAAGAATGGGAAGGAATTGTGTTTTCCATGACAGGTAGTTCTTGGTGTTGAGCTTAATTGCAAAAGTAAGATTGGTGGTGGCTAGTGTTGTCAATGTGTTTACGGGAGAAGTTGAAACTGTTTTGCTAGTGGAGGGTTACATGGTATGGCTTTGCTACCATGAGGTCCGCCTCAAGGTGATTTGTGGCCCTAGGCAAAAAGTATACAGTTAAATTTATTAGAAATAAAAAATTAATATTTTTCAGATTTTATCTTTTTATTTTTTTGAAATAAAAATAAATTTAACCAACACCTTTATTTTTTTACTCAAACATTAGATATTAATATAAATCAGTTGAATTTAAAAAAGAATAAAAAATTATTGATTAAAAATTCCTTCAAAATTTAGAATGAAGTTTTATTAACTTTAATTTAATAAAAAAGAATTCAATTCTGTTAGGTTTTGGTTATAAAAGTAGTTAATAATATTTTATAAATTATTAGAAAATAAAATAAATTTGCTTTTCTAAATTTCTTCATTTAATGTGATATAGTGGTATTTTTATTTTTATTATAATTTAATTTTTTGGTAAGTTTAGTGGGATATATATATAAGAAGTTTAATATACACATCACTGCCATAGTTTTAAATAGAAACAAAACCTCAATGCAAAATAAAAACAGCAAATAATCATTTTTATTTAAGCATTTCACTTAAAAATATAGTCTTAATTATATTAGAAATAAATTAAACATAAAAATTATCTTGTTAAAAATGGTGATCAAATTTAACACTTTGTTTGAACTATCATACATTTTTACATGGTGTTCATATAAGTTTTTCCTTTGGTTTTAAATTATTTATCTGATTATGTCATGACCCGTTTTCGGACTATGATCGGCGTACGAGACGAACTGACTGTAGAAGTCCGACCCATCTCGCACAAGTCTCAAAGATCAGATTTACTACCCAAAAACATCTGACAAAATAATTATTATTCAAAACAGAGGGACTATAAAGTGGATTTATAAAATCGGTATATATATAACCAATATAACAAAATAATATATGTAGGTAAAGTTAAATGAAATACATCAACGTATGAAAGGCAACCCAGTAACCCAACAGTATTTCGATGCGGGGCTCCAACTTTAAAACACAAGAGCCCGAACAATAGACGTACTAACCAAAAGACTCATCACTGGTATTCAAGATGCGGAACAGTTGCCGAAGTAAAAAATCGGTGTACCTGGAAGATAGGATCAACCATAGATAGAAAATAAAACGGGAATCAGAACCCAGTGAGGAATAACACTCCAGATCGCCTCATACGTATCTCACAAAGACTGTTTTGAAAACAGTTCTCAAATACCACATACAAGTATAAGTATATATATATATAGTATAGCTTTTCAAAATCCTTTCAAAATCATTTACAGGCAAAGCAACTAACATGCAAGTAGGCGTAATAAAATCATTCCAGGTTTAAATCAATTATCCAAGTCAAAACATATATCGTAGATATGAGACTAAAACAAATATGATATGAACTTTACCACTAATCACGAGGTAAAGCAAATGTGATGTGGTCTTTGGAACAAATTACGAAGTGTTGTGGACCTGCCATTAATCAATATCAAATCATGTGCTGGATCAGAACACATGTTTATCAACATCCCTAGTAGTTGGAATTTCTCAAATCATTGGTATATCAAAGGTTACGTACCTCATAGCATAGGTGTCCCCATATTAGAAAATCAAATCATACTATCATATGGTATAAAATCAAAGTCATGTAATACAACATCAAAATCAGATAGGAGACATACATACATACATACATACATACATATCAATTTCAAATAAAGTGATAATTATTAAATCACATAATCAATTTATCAATCTTAGCCAATCCTCATATTAGTCTTTTTTCATAAATACGTTCAGCACAACAAAAATTAATAATAGAAGTTTCGAGACACAGTCAATGTGTTTGAAGCTGTTATTCATTCACCTAGAAATCCAAGTAGTAACACCAGTCAATGCCCACTAGCTGGTGGCTAGTCTCGTTGGCAGGAACAAGAAGTTAAACATATACAATAACACGAATATCAAAATGTGGTATTGTGGTCATACTAAATGCATGATATGCAATGCAAATGTGGACTCTCAAGGTCGCTCAGACAAACCGAAAGTGAACCCATCACTTTCGACCCACAAATCATGTTCCCTTCTAACCCAACGGAACTAAATAAGCACATAAACTCTAATTGATCCCCTGAACATAAATCCAATCTCTAATCCAAAAAATGAAAAAATCTTCCCAAATCTCTACTTTGAAATTCGGATTCCTATGACCCAAGAAAAATAATTCATCAAATCTCTAAACCAAGCTCAAATCTGAGAAGTTTTAACTCTTACCCATTAAGATGCATCAGAAACAACACTAGATCTAACAAGAATTTGATGAACCCCGAAGCCCTAGCTTCAAAGAAACTCATTTCGTTCAAACACAAAAACCTACAAAACCGAAGCTTAAACATCAAGCTTCTGACTTCAAACAACAATAATCTAAGACCCATTAACTCCTATTCCAACAGAAAAGGGAAGATCCGACCCAAACTTAAAGTTTAGCCGAAATCCTAGAATGCTCAAATGCAAAGCAAAGGAAATTGAGTGATTAATGGATGTTTCTTAACTCAAGAATCATTGTAGAAGCAAAAGAAGTTGGAGAGAAAAAAATAAGGCAGTGCTTTGGTGGTTAAGACGAGTTATAACCGAAGAAATGGTAGGTGGGGGGTATTTATAAACTCACGTTACACGCAAATTTTCCCTAAAGAACACATCTATGTGTGCAGTACCCAAGTCTATGCATGTAAAACCGTGCTCTACATAGGTAGCACTGCCTACCACGTGCATAGACGACAGATCTAGAAACTCCAATATTCCCAAATCTACACTCTACGTGCATCCCACCCCCTGTTGTGTGCGTAGAAGGCCTTGCATGACCACGAATCACACCCAAGCCATGATCAACACGCATCGAAGCACTAAAATGCACATAGACAAACATAAACACATTCACGGTCAAACTCAAACCCCGTCTGCGTGCGTAGTAACCTGTACAACGCACGTAGATGACCTTCAACGTGCATTACACACGCGACTCAGTATCCAACGCATTCCAAACTCCAAATCACCTCGAAATACTACCAGATTACGATTAGAATAGGCGGAATATTACAGATTATAATTTGAAGACTTTCTATAGATTTTTAAATTTATTATAACTCTTTGTTTTATTTAATTTGGGTCCTTTTGTTTATTAAATATAATACTTTCCAAATATTTTTATTTTTTTGAAGGAGGGCCTGATCTAGTTAGCTTTTATTGAGCAACAAGTTTTGACCAAACATGGTTAATTACATGGGTTAAAAAAAGACATGGTCGGTTACACTTGAAGATGCAAGAGAAATGAGACGTGAAGGATGCAAAGTTCAAACAAAAAAAAAAAGACAATAGGCCTTTTATTTTTCTGAGGCCCAAGGCACAGGCCTCAGTCGCTTGTGCCTAGAGCCGGCACTGCTAAGGTTTATGAGAGAATAATCTTGCTTAACTTTATTGACAGATGGAAATTGTTCATATATACACAGTAGCTGCTGCAGCAATCAAAACCACGAAGGAAAGGATAATCTCTGCTAAGTAGACAAGGATCAAAAACCATCAGATACACATATCAGATAAACATAGCAGCAGTTGATAAGTCCACGTTGCCAGTAGATGTCCACTGCCAATAGGTGTCTAACAAGTTAGCCTTCTGACTCCTTACTCTTCCTCGCCCTTTGTATTCATCGCCTCTCTCTCTTAAGACGCGCATGTTTTCTTTCTAATTTGTAAAAATTGTTGAAATTGTTGATGAAACAATCAACTTCTTCTGTTTTCTAGGAGTGGTGTTATGGTGTTTTTGACTGGCTTATTTGTTTGGGTATTTTGTTAGTCGTTTATCTTTTGGTCGCAGTTATCGAGATTCGCAAACAGGAAGCCGCAAAGCTACATTACACATCATCATGATGAAGGTTAACTTGATCGTGGCTCTTATCGTGCTCGCCTTCCCACTCCTCCTCCCAGGTGCTTTTTTTTTTTCCTCTCTCTCATCTTACTCTCCAAGTTTAGAGTTTTGGTTTTTAATTCTCTTGCTCTCGTTTGTTTTTTCTTTCAGGAGCATATTACGATGAAACCAGTGGCATTGGCAATGCTACGGTTATAACCTGGGACGTTACGAGCTGGCTTAATGATGGTTATACTGTAAGTAGCCCTTCTAACTATCTATTTTGCTTTCAATCTTTTTTACCATAACTGTACAATCATTATTGCTCTCACATGCTTTTTTTTTTGTCTTCTTATTATCGTTTTTTTTTATCATTGACAGATTGAATCAGATAACAAACTGAATGGTCCTTTTTTCTGAACTTTTTCGTAGTTGTTATTTTTATGCCTGACTAGTTTTTCATGTATTTAAGTTGAAAAAATATCCTACATAAATATAAAGGTTTAAACAATACAGTATTATAATTAAAATAATTTTTTTGCATAAAAATTGAAAATATAATGTGTTAGATAAATAATAAATTATAAAAATAATTCTTAGAAGAGTTGCATATTTTCCTCTAAATAGAGGTTACACTATAATTTCTTTGCCCTCTTTCAGTTGTCATTCAATTATATTTTATAAGCAGAATATTTTCTTTATAAAAAAGCAATTTGTAGAAAATATTTCAAATTCCTCACGCCACTAAAAGGTAAATAATTTACGTACTATAATGCCATATGAATTAATCAACCCTATGCCAAAATCTCAGTCTGTATAATACCATGAGCTAAGCCTATTTTCCAAACCCTTACTCGGATCTGTATCCACATATATCACATTGCCATGACTCTTAAAATATAAATTAAGAACGAATCACAATTTAAAAATTAATATTGTAGCTAATATACAAAATTGCCATCCATTTGATTGAAGCCTTTCTCTCCAACAAAACAAAATCTCAAATTACACTTCATCCCTTTTCTTTTTCTTGTAATAACCATCCAGATGTTTCATTGACAGGCTAATGTCATTGTTTCTACCCTAGCACCCCAGATATCAGTAGGATGGACATGGGTAGGAAATGAGTTAATATGGGGTATTGTGGGAGGTAATATCACAGATCAGGGGAACTGTTCCAGATTTAAAGAACAAAAACCATCACCATCCTGATGTAGCTAGAGTCCTTTTGTAGATTTGTCTGGAGATGACTCATTCTTACTTAATGTTGGCCAAGCGGGAAATTCAAAAGAAACAATTTCCCTTCCAGAAAACTTCACACTCGTGGAACCTGGGTCTATTTACACATGCGGGCCTGCAACTATTGTTAGGCCTACCGGAGAAGTGGAACAAGTTTTGAGTAAGTTTCAATAATGAATCTAGCGATAATATATCTGAATTATTTTAGCTTTTTGCAGTGACATGGAAAGTTGCTTGAAATTATTCAGCTGCATGGACTCCTACCTGCTGTGCCTCTTCTCCAAAGAGCAGCTCCCATCATGTCATTATGCTTGTCATTGTGACAGCTGCGAGTCTGATCGTATGCGCATGGGCTTTCTCTTATCTATATCTATGAGATGTATGTGCAACTGCTTAGACTGAGCTACTGAAGTTTTCTTATACCTATATCTATGAGATGTATGTTCTACTGTTTAGACTAAGCCACTGAAAAGCTTTCTTATATCTATATCTATGAGATGTACGTACTACTGTTTAGACTGAGCTACTGAAGTTTTCTTAGACTTCTTGTAATGCTGTGATCTTAACCGTTGACATGGAATACGTTACTGTGTTTAAACTACATGTGTCAGGCGTAGAATCACATATACCTTAATTTTTTTTAAAATTAAAATCAAACGATCCAACGGTTAAATTTATTTTAATGAGAATTAAAATAAAATTGTATTTAGTGAAAAATTAAATAAACATTTCATATAATTCTTAAAGTAGTTCTTAAATTACAGATAAAAAAATTAAAAATTAAAAATTTTAATAAAATAATAATAAAAATATTAAATAAACGACCTCCAGAATAATTTTAAGGACTTTAAATTATAAATAGCCTTATATCTATAAATGAGATGCAAGTACAACTGTTTAGACTGAGCCACTTAAGTTAATTTATTAGAAATGAACGGGAATGTGTCTGCATTACTTAAGCTGACTTGTACTGAAGCTGTAATTAGAGGGAATGGTTCGAGGATGGGACTTCTGAGGAAAAAACAAAGTTCTGCATCACTTCTTAAAAATTATGACTTGGTCTATATGTAATATCTTATATTTTATTTCCATTGAATTTTTTTGGTAATTTTTTTTTTCTTTGTTAAATAAATTTTGATTAATTTTGTAATTAAAAAATATATTTTTATTAATTTTATAAAATTTGATATGATCAAATTTGTTGATTTTATTGATTAAAATTATTATTTTCAATTTGTTTTAGTAAGAAAATATTTTGTTTAATTCTTATTAATTATTCCAAAAAATTTTATTTAAATTTTAAAATTTATTTTTGAAATTTGAAAGGTTAATTTTGAGTTTTAAATGTTATTTAGGTGATTGATGAAGTTTTGAGAATTTTAGAAATGATTTGAAGTTCTTTAATTAAGTGAAAATTGGTTGGAAAATTGAAAAAAGAAATCTTGAAATGGAAGCCGAATGACAGGTTGTTTGAGTGTGTTTGGAAAACTGCGAGTTGTTTGCTCGCTTCTAGCCGCTGTCATCCGCGTCTCCACAATGTCGTCCGTGTGTGTGCCAGCCATTAAACTAGACGATGTCATTTTGTTTACTCTCCTTTTCTTCCCTTTCGACCTCCACTCTCATCCTTTCCAATTTACATTGATCTTCATACACCTCATGTGAATAAAATGGCGTCAAAATTGTCTTTCGCCCATCCTTGGTAAATGTATACCTATTGAAGTACCCATCATGCATAGCTCTCCTATCAAATTGTCACGGCCTACCAAGCAAGATATCTCCTGCATGCATAGGAACTACATCACATAACACCTCATCATGATATTTACCAATTGCAAATGAAACAATAGTTTGCGGATTTACCTTAACATCACCACAATCATTAAGCCATTGAAGTTTGTATGGTCGTGGATGTGGTGTAGTGGACATCCCCGATCGGCTATCTAAGAAGGTACTTACCACGTTAGTGCAACTCTCATTATCAACAATGAGAGTACAAGCCTTGCCTTGAACCTGACACCTTGTATGAAATAAGTTGTCCCGTTGCTCCTCATGACAATCTTCCTTCAATTGCGTACTAAGAGCATGTCTTGTAACCAACAAGTCACCTCGAATTGGTTCCTCAATACAACCATCACTACAATCCTCTAATTCATGCATCTCATCATCTTCATTATCTTCCTCATCATCAGTCACAATTTCTCCATTTCTCAAGGTCATAGTGCTTTTATTAGGACACTCTTTACGAACATGACCCACTCCTTGACACTTCCAACACTTAATGTCCTGGGTGCTCCCTTTAGAGTCATCAGTTTTGGGTTTCTCTTTGGAAACCGCTTCAGCCTTTCCCTTAGCAACATCATAAACATCCTTACTTACACTCTTAAAATCATTTTTCCCATCTCTTTTCCAATAACAATTAGAGTTGGAAAAATATTTTGAAACATACCTGGCTCCCTTTTGTTTTGGAGTTGTTTTTCCACCTTGATGGCAATGTGCACCATCTCGTCTAACTCCACATAAGGTTGTAAATCTAATCTGTCGGTTATCTCCTTATTCAAACCAGCCAAGAAACGTTCCATGGTGACCTCCATATCCTTCTCTATACCACTCATTTCCATCTCTTTGTAGTAATCATCAACACTTCTACTGCCTTGTCAAAGAACTTGAAGTGTTTGTACAAGCTCCCGATGAAAATGTCTAGGTACAAACCTCTTCCTCATTATAGACTTAAGATCATGCTAAGTCTCAATTGGGTACTCTAAGTTCCTCCTCCTACTAGTCACCACTTGATCTCACTAAGCTATAGTATAATCAGAAAATTGTGTCACAGCAAGTTTAACCTTTTTCTCCTCACTGAATTGATGGCAATCAAATATGAGTTCCACCTTTTTCTCCCAATGCAAATAAACTTCCGGATCTAATTTACCTTGAAATTGAGGTATTTCGAGTTTAATATTCCCCAAATTCCTATCTACAAAATCATCATAACCTTGATTTCTTCCATAGAACTGATTGTTGTGCCATCTTCATCTTCCTCTACCAAAATCGAAACCACTGCCTCCTTTTCCTCCACCTTTAGGCATGCCCATTCCATCAAAAGTAGCATTGCCATCCTCATTGTAATCAAAATTTTCATCGTCCAAGTAATTAATTTGAGGATTTTGATTTCTTCCTTCCCTCTGCCTCTCATTGGGATTTGGTGTTGCCCTATCAACCGCTTACAACCTTGTATCCATGCGCTTCAATGCCTCTCTGATAGCCTCTATAGCTCTAGTAAAATGGGAACAAAAATTGCAAAGATAAAACATGATCTAGAGACAAATCTCTGATACCAAATGATACGGAAACCTCCAAGGATATGTTTGAGAACCCCTTGAGTATACGGACCCCCAACACATTAACGTGAAAACTCCCAACAACAATTCGATTTCAACCCCTAAGAATGGTTAGAAATCAGATTACTTAGGTGAATGATCAAAGAATTAGAATAAAGAAAACTCGTTTCTAAATTCCAATTTCGAAACACTCCACAAGAAGGTGATCAAGCTCCTTGAATGTTCCTTAAAGACATGTATTCTACGCAAGAACACAAAGACAAAAGCAATCTC
>CAODLS013371379.1:0-13291 GCA_948243855.1 Flueggea neowawraea | reverse complement strand
TTCTTCTTTAGCTTCCTCTTCTGTTTCTGTCTTTGGGGGATCGATACTTGGAAACCTTTTCGTCTGCGCTAAAGCGGACTTGTCTCGGATGAACTCGTCTATGAGTTCTAACTTTTTCTGTGTGATTTTCTCAACTTCAGGATATTCTGAAGATCTTGCAATGCCTACAGTTTTGCACCAGTCGTAGAAACTGTCCAATTCGTTGAATTGCTTTGAGACACGACAAAAGATATCGTAAACTTTTACTGAATCGGGAACTTCTAACTCCATGAAACAATCAATTAAGATACCCAAGATTTCTGTTATATCATAGTATAGTTGGAAACTTTCTTTCACTATTGGATATAAAGCAACAATTACAACCCTGCTTTGCTTCGCTCCACCTGTTGTTGGATATGAGAAATTAAAAAAAAAAAGAAATGATCAGAAAAATTGAAGAGGAAAATACTTATAGGCAATGCCACAATGGTTACATAGTGTATCCTTGATTTTATTCCTGTTTTCTTATAGTATTCTTTTCTTTTTTTGGAAAATTCCTATTAGTATTTTGAGACTGTAAAATACTGTAAAATATTAAATTTCAGTAAAAATTTAGAATTATGTTTAATTTTCAAAGATACTAAATAGATTTTTTTTTTTAAAAAGGTATAAAGGTATGATGAAAGAATATGCATAAATTTAAATTATTTAGGTAGTTAGACTAAAAAAAATATAATTTCTGTTTAGAAAATGTTGCCAATCATATATTTAGTAATTAGGTTAATAATGTTTGAATGTACGCTTTAATGTGAAGATATTATGTTTAAAATTTCTTTTTTCATATTATGTTATTATCAAAAATCAAACATTCGACCTTTGCGTATTATGGACAACTCTTTATATCAAACTATAAATTTAAACATAATATGAATTAGTGTCAATTTAATTGAGTTAGTCATCGCATGATTTAGACAATTTTTTTAAGAGAACATTTTTAATGAGAAAGACTGGAACACTCTTTTTTCCAACTTAGTTAGGCTAACATCGAGAAAGAGAGGCATCATTCCCCAATCCAGCTAGGTTGATGCAGGGAGCAAATGGTGCAACTTTTTTTTCTAAAAGAACATGATGTTAGCCGACAAACCTGTAGGTCGACATGCCAAAAATCGCTCAAGAAGTTGTTGCAAATGTTGTATCCTCGAAAAAATATGTTCATTCTTCATGTCACGAATAGGCGTAGATCTTACAACAGCCGAGGCATTCTCTTCTTCATCTTCATCAATTCCAAATGCACTTCGCTTTCCTCTTCGTCCTTGCATTCTAAACTCCAACCTTTCATCAAGATACAATGCATAAGTCCGCACGAATGCAGAATAATCCCAAGAATTTGACGACCTCGACGCATCCCGAAAATCCGACATGTTCAGAATCCGAGTCCCTCGTCTTGTTGCGAAGAAGATTTCTTGCTCGTAAGATGGATCGCCCTCGGCAAGCAATCGCTGAATCAACATCAATGTCTTCAACGCGACCGACCAGTTTCGGGTTTTGTTGAGCCTTCTTGAGAGGGTATTAACACAAGCACTTATATAGGCACGAGAATATGATGTTAAGGTTAGGATTTCTCGAATGTGCCTCTCTTCTGCAGGGTATTCTTCATGTCTTGTTGCTTTGACAATGGCGACATCAAGGTCGGACAAAGAGTTGCTGCTTCCAACTTTTGCTAGACCTATGCTGGTTTGATCCTTAACAGCCCCAAGGGCTCTTCTGATCTTACTTGGTGCCATGATTATAACCAGAATTTGATCCAAGAAAATAATTGTCTTTTCCAAGTTGTTATGAAACTCGTTCGGATAACAAAATTACCTGACAAAAAAAAAAAAAAGAATGAGAACAAAAGGATATGTGCTTCAAAATATTAAAGGGATTGAAGGCATTGGAGAGGAAAACAATATATATATATATATCGATCCTAAACTACGAAATGATCAGATCACACAATTTTTGTTTTTTGATTGATTTTTGAAAACTCTCAAACAACATAGGATTAATAATTCGAAGGAATTTTCCGTGTAGCTTAACACCAACAATACCGTATGTCATTCAATCTTAAAAGTGCTCATTATCATCAAATTTGCTTATGCATATAAGAACAACATCTAAAATGAACAAAAAAATTCACACTTTTACAGAAACAAATCTACAATAACCCAATTAATATTTATGTAAACCTACCTATATCAATTTAAAGGCACCCACAAATGCATGGCACAAATATGGATAATTGCATGAAAAGCATAAACATAAAATAAGATGGTTTTCTGTAAAGGGAAAGAAGGGAGAAGTTGATGATGAATTTAGAAAACTAACAGAGAAGAGAAGAAAGAAAGAAAGAATTTTAAGTCCATCTTTTCTCTTCTCTTTCTGCATTTTTTTCTCTCACCTTTTTCTTTTTCTTTCGTAATTTGTGTAGACTAAAGATAAACCAAGTTTTTCATCAACCATGGATTTACCGTCAATTTAGCACAGACACAAGTGAATTCAATGGCAAGAAGATTGCCACATGGCAATTTAATTTGCTACTATAAAAATACATTTTACGGCTAAAAGAGATCAAAGCTTTTGCAACATATAATTGTTTTTTTTGGGTATTTTGCATTTTTGACCATGTCAAGGAGCATACAAATTTATCTCCATAAGAAGCTTTGTCTAGGAATCCATGTATTGTTTTCCATCTGTCTATATCTATTATCAACTTAGAAAACAAAAAAGTGTAAAATGCCTTTCTTAATGAAAATTTAATTATTATGTAATTATTCGTGTTAAATAATTAGTGATCAATTGGTTTTTCCTATATTTCAATAAAACTTCTTAATTTTTAACTCAACAAGAAATTGATAAACAAATATTTATTACAGTTGAGTTATTATTTATTTTTAAGAAAATTATTCCTCCTCAATCCTTATAATTCAATAAAAATTTAATACTAATTATGATTGTCAAGCCATTCGATAATAATTTATTAATTGTTGTACATATATTTTCTTTGAAATTGTCAATTATTCTATGAATTATTATTTCCTTGTTTCGACTACAAAAGAATTCATCTTTTTAAATTATTGTTGAATAAATCCGTCACAAAAATATTTATATTTTATAATTTATATATAATTTTTTTTATAGGGATTAAACCTAAAATCTCATATAAAAAAAATTATATATCCTCTCTATCCTCCTCTAGTCTGCCTTTCTCTCTCCCTCTAAAGAAACCGTGATCGAAATCGTTCTCTCTTTCTCTCTGTCTACTAGAATCGCTTCTCCTCCATCGACAACTCTTCATCGACACTGCTCCTTCGACAACAACGAAGATCTTAAAGAATGCGATCTGAAATGGTGGAGATCGTGGGTTGGCGTCGGTGATCGAAGAAAGGGAAAATGGCGAACGAAGTGGCATCAGCGAGGGAGAGTGAGGATAGTTAACGACAGTGGTGGATGTGCCAGAGGAGAGAGACGATTGGCTGCGATTAGAGAAACCCTAGTTGTAATCTGTGTTTTGGGAAATTATGTAGTTCGTCCTTAATTTTTGAATAATTAAATCATTAGTCGCTGTAGTTGTGAAATTGCACAATTGAACATTGAAATCCATTAAATCATTTAAAAAAAAAAATTGTAAACGTGCCGTACCTATATACACCAATTTACACATGTGTACACTATTTGAAAACCCCTATGTATACCAATATATACCAAATATAAAAAAACTATTAACTGGTATGAACACTTGTGTACACTAAATATAATAAATTTGGTAAACCATTGGTAAAAAAATTGTCAAATTGTATGTATGTTGTGTACACCAAAAATTGTTAAGCGACATGTAAACCTGTGTACACCTCTGGGAAAATTCCCCTCTCCACTAAATTTCTCATCAAAAGTCAATTTCTCACAAATTTAAAAAAAAAATTGATATTACTTAGACTTGGGAGTTTATTTTTGATATATGGTATCAAGGGGTACTTTTTGAGAATTGGCAGTTTGGTGCTTCTACAGTGTAATTCTCCCAAAATTATTCAGGCCAGTTGGCGCGTTTTAGGCCCTAAATGATACGGCATGTCTCTCATTTTGTTGTTTTTTCATGATTTGAAAATTTCCAATTTTTATGATATTATACAATAAATATTTAATGATATTAAATAAACTAATAGTAATAATCTAAATTAAATTTATTTTATTTTTTTATTTATTGACTTTATTATTATTGTTGTTGCCTCGAACAACAATGAAGTCTTCAAGGCCTTCACGTGTATCCTGCAAAATAAACAAAAATTAAAAGTCGATGGTTGATTCCCGATTGTGCTATAATGCTTAAGTCAATAGACTATTTTGACAGAGTTTTGAGAATTCTTTAATAGTGAAAACATACCTTTCTTTGTTATGGGTGAGTGTTATTTATAGAGTGATGGATCACATCTGATGAGATGAGAGAGGTTCTCCGAATTTTGAATATAACCATATTAGGCCTCAAATCTTTCAATATATGCTCTTTATGTTTTAAGTTACACAAAATAAACTTGTCTTTTTGAAGAAGTCTTCTAGAAGGCGGGCCTTCTTATATGGCTTGACATATTATCTTGGATCAGTTCTTGGTGGAACCGTACAACGCTAATGAGCTTGATGGGATTTCAACTCAGGCCACATCAATTGTATTGATATATACCGTGTTTTCTTTCAATCTATTTATCTTTTTTTACGTAACTCTTGAAATTTAACAATTATTAAATAGTAAAATACTTAATAAATTAATTTAGTTTATTTTGTTGTTTCAGTAGTGTCTAATATCTGATGTTCCTATTCATTAATTTTCCCTTCTTCTAAGTAATTTTTAGAATTGAACATATAAATTAATAAAGACCTAATTATTTACACTCAAATTTTTAGGAATAAGCCAAGATCACAACGTTGAGAGAGGACATGCAAAGAAGCCCAAAATAACAAGTAAAATAAGAGTTAATTATGCCACATGTCTCAAATAAAATTTAAATTTTGACAAAAAGAATCCAAAGTTTGATAATTAGGTGAATAACACATTTTAAGTTTTAGTTTTAGCACATGCCATCTTTTGAAATATGATCTTAAAAATACCATATTCATACAAATAAAAATCAATTTTTCAATCAATTTTTTATTTTTTTTCTCTCCTCGTTTCTCTCTCCTCCTCTCCTACACTCTCATTTCTCTCTCCTGATATCTCTCTTCCTCTCCCGAACCCTAGCTGTTATTTCTCGTCCACCCTCCCTCCTCGGCGGCTTGTGTCTTCCTCTCTCTCTCTCTCTCTCTCTCTCTCTTCTCCCTCGTCTTTATTCTTCTCCTTTGCACTCTCAATCGCAGTTCTCTTCTCTTCTCTCCTTTCCTCTCCTCTCATCCGCTCTTTCGATCTCTATTCTCTTTCCTCGTGTACTTTTTCTCCTCTGTCATGTTTCGTTCCACAATGTCCATGCAACCAGATCTGAAAATGCTTGAAAGGAAGCGTCGTAGTGGCACAAAGAGAGAAGGCGAGAGAGGAAGTGTTGAGCAACGCAAAGAGAAAAGGCGAGAGAGGAAGCATTGTGGCGGCGCGAAACGCGATCTGGTGGTGAACAACTCGAGGCAGAGTTGGAGCAACGACGTGACGCGTTCTGGTTGCTTATATTTCAGTGGCGGCGGCTAGGGTTGAAACCCTAGATGCCTTGTTAGTTTTTTTAGAATCACGAAAACACCCATGAGTTTTATTTTTTTTACAGAAGTCCCTTTTATTGTTTGTTCATGTATGCTTTTGTAAGACTTAATGGCTTAATTGTGCAAGTTAATTTTGTTGATCTTGGTTGATTTTCGTTGAGTTTGATTGATTTTTTACAGCAGTGATTATATCTTGAGACTTTCGTAGACATTTGGAGATATTCGTAGACATTTGAAGACTTTTGGAGACATTTGGTAAACTTCTAGAGACCTTCGTAAATTTCTGAAGACTTTTAGGTATCAAATTAATTATCAATAAATAAAGTAAAATTCATAAAAATATATACAAATAATTGAAATTATTAAAAAAATATGACACTAAAAATTTATTGAATCAATTTTTTTATAAAAAAATTTGTGCGAATTGGACACTTTTAGAGACCTTCTGAATTAAACAAAACTTCTTATAAAAAAATTGAAAATTCCCATTTGAAGATGTTTGGAGACTTTTTGAGAACTTCTGAAAAATTATATAATTTTTTTACTGAAATTAATTTTCCCCAAAAAATCAAATTCTCATGAAAATATCACGATTTCTCACGAAAATATCTCAATTTTTTGGTCAATTTCTCAGCCAATTAAAAATATGGTATTTTTGTAAGATGTGTCAAGAGTTTCTAATTGTGCATATGAGTTTGGTATGTGTCTAAAAATGAATTTATGTATTTCATTTGAGTATATTTGATTGATTTTCCCATAAAATAGGGCAAACTCAAGGGTTCAAGTTTCTTTCACAAAGCTTCACAATTGGGCTTAAAAAGAATGGGGCAAAATCCACTACGTCCCTGAGGTTTGATCATTTTTCTATCACGGTCCCTCAGGTGTCAAAATTATCCGTTTCGATCCGTCGGTCTTAACTCCGTTTATTTTTTTAACGTACCACGTCATATTTGCTGATGTGGCAGATTGTTCCATCAGTAAATAATTTTTTAAGACCATTTTACCCTTTTTCATTTATTTTCTCTCTCTCTCTCTCTCTTTCTCTCTCTTCCTTTCTCTTTTATATCTCTCTAACTCTAAATCTGTCTCCAACTCAACCTTCTATCATCTCATACTATCTTATTTTGCTTCCTGTAAATTTGAGAAACAACAAGAGAATGGAACAGAATTGTCTTAAGGAAAGTAAGCTATTTTGTCTCTAACTTAATCTTCTTTTGCTTCTTTGAGAACCCATAGAACTCAAACACCTTCTCTTCCTCTTTCTTCAATTTGGCAGCGGTGGCAATGGCACAATTGATCTTAATCGCGATGACGACATCAACAACTGGACTAGAACACGTCGGCGATAGTGAGGCAGGGCAATACGACCAAGCTCTGGTGTGTGACAACTTTGACTCCTCTTTTGCTTCTTAGACGACACGATTTTGTAACGATTGATGTCAATCTCTAGCGATGCTTTGATTGGGTAGTGTCAAATTGAATGTTGCAATGGAGACTCATTGATTGTGAATTTTCTAATGATCTCAAACTATTTGTAGTCGTTCTTATACATCCGGAAGGTCGATAAAGGTATGAACAAATTTAGATTCTAATTTCATTTGGGTAACGGTGTTTTGTTTATTTGTTGCGATAATGAATGTTGCAATGGAGCTTTCTTTGATTGTGGAATTTTTTTTGTCTGCGACAATTATTTACTGTCATTATGATCTATCCGAAAAAATAAAAATCGAGTCTATGATATATTGATGTTGTTGGACCTGACGTACAATGTGAATTATGTTGCTTGATGCTTAATTCATTTTTTTAAATTGTTATGTAGCTTTATTGAAGGAATCATGTACCAGTTTAACTAATAAACAATATATTAGGCGGCTTTGAGTTACCTTCCTCGATTCTGGCAAAATAATAGTAGCGGACAACAGCTGCAAGATCATGTTTTAATGTTAGTTTCTCGAGCAAACCACGACCGGATAGTCGAAGGGAGTCGTCTGTTTCGTAGCGTAGATGCCACGTAGGATCAGGACTATCGACGAACGAAGGACGAGTGGAGAGAATGACGGCATAGAGGAGTGAAAGAAGCTCTCTTTTTCTTTCTTTCCCTCCCTCTCTCTTTTCTCACGTTTTTGGAGGCTTGGAAGAATGAAGAATGAAATTCATTCTTTCATTCTTATTTATAAGCCTTCAATTGGGCTTTTGGGCCCAATAGGCTTATAAGCCCAGTTGGCTTAGCATATGGGCCTTAAAGGCCCCATCTTAATTGGGCTCGTCAGTTGGTCTCGATCCATCATCCTGGTTTGTACCTTGACCGACCAAGTTCGGTCCACTATGAGACCTGGTTTGCACCTTGAGCGGACCATTTTTTCCAATATCTCCCACATGTATCAGTATCAATGGTCAATGACCATGAGATAAGTTAGTGTCATGCCAACTAGATGCTTTTAAAATGCAAATTACAAATATATTGCATCTTGATACTTATAAATAGCCAAGTGAAATCATCCTTTTACTCTAACAAGGTAATAGATGTAGTGGAATTTTCTTCCACATTTCACAGACATTTTAGTTAAAAATTTTTGAGTGGTATTCTACTCCTCCTTGAATTCGACCATAACCAAGTTCAAAGGGGCATAAGCTTTTTGCTCTTAGAGTACATGCTAGATTGTCATAATCTAGGATTTACAATTGTTGCCATCTAAGTTCAACCTAGCTTGACATACACTCTTGTATGACTCAGCAACAATCGATTTTACAAGCAGTAAATATCACAAAAAAATTGATAAATAATAAGACATAACTGCTCATAAGTAATTCATATAACAATACACATATATTTATCATCCAACCAAAAATTAAACTAGCATAGCCTCTTATTAAGCTTCGAATCGAAATGTACACTAGATGCACATTTATCATCTCTGTCTTAATAATTAATCATACTATATTTAATTTTATAGACAGTAAATAATGATTATTTGGATGCATTTTTAAAGTCCGCTTGACTTAGGAGAATTCATGTTGGTCATCTCAATTATTTAGTCAAACTCAATAATTGGACAATATATTCAACATACAAAAATATTCCATATCAATTCAAGGCAAATCAACATAACAATAAGTCAAAACAATAAATGGAATGAACATCATTTATTGAACCAACATGCAATCCAAACAATCTATCTCAATGTTAATAAACATAAATCAACATTGGTTAGCATTAATACAAAAATAATGCTTATAAATTTATCCCCAAAATAATACTAATATGGCACTAAGCCTATACCTACCAATTGGATACACAATGGACGATTATCCAATTTATTAGAATAGAATTCAAAAGTGGATGTAACAACTTTTCGAGAATTCTATAAATCAAACGACCTTAAAGTGGATCTCCCACTTCTAACGATCTCTTTTTGCGATCATGGTTTAATATTGGACATACCAATTTTAATACGTTTTTATTTTCTAGAATCCCTAAGTATTTTTCTACGGTACCTAAGAAATCATGTTTTCATAAAATTCTAGAATGAACCAATAGCTTAACCAATCGGTGATGATAATTATAATCTTTTATGAAGTAAGCAAATCTTCATCATTGTTGCGCACTTAATGCACAAATATTTTCTTCCCTTTATAACCACCATGATCCCAAAATATTCGGTTTGAGAGTCGTACAAATTCTTCCTTAATTTGCACTCTACTCAATGCAATATGGTTTTGCCCTATTTGCTTATTTGTAAAATAAATTACAAATAAAACGGGTATATACGTACTTGCACATTTTTTAAATAATTGAAACTCATTCCAATTATCTAAATAAAAACTACATTTGCACATATTTAAAATTAATTATTTTGAAAACTAATTTCCAAAATAATTCATGGCAGAAAATAATTTTTTTCCACAAATTTTAAACAACTTTTAATACTAAAACAATTTCAAAAAAATAGTTATAGAACTTAATTGTGAAAAATATACCAAAAAATCCAAATTATTATTATGTTGAAAATTTCACAAAAATTGGTGGTTGGGACACGTATCAGGCGCCAGCACGTGCCACCTCACGGGCCACCAACACAGAGTTTCAATGTCGCCAAGTGTCGCTGTCCGACTACGCCACATGTTGACTTCCAGCGTGGCCACGTTTCGATGCAGAACACTACCACGTTTCGAAGCTACACACTGCCACGTATCATTTACTGATTCATCTGCGTGTCGATGCCGAGAGAGCCATGTGTCGATGTCATATTTGCTCACGTTTCTGGGCTATCCAGAATATTCTAACACGTGTCCCATGATTATTGGTCTACATTTTGGTACATGGCTCATTCTGATTGGTCAACATTTCAGTCAATTTTGACCGAAATAATTGCCTCCTCCAAGTGTCACTCTCAGAGTGGTCCATGTGGGCAAATCACAACTTGCCACGTCGCCGTTCTTATCAAATGAACAAATTCATCTATAAGCTTCACTCAGTATTTTCGATCTGGTTTTCGTACGATTTGACGACCTTTCCGATGAAATTTCGCTACGAAATTTTGGCAGGTAACGTTTTCAAGGTCACTGATCTCAAATCTTTTATTTTAATTTCAAAAATCTAACTTTTAGTTTTCAGCTTCGGACGGACTCAAACCAAAAGCGACAGTACAGATATAAAGTCAAATACGATAAAATCACAGTAGGTATTAAAGATAGAGACCAACAATAGTTTCAAAACATATTCTAAAATTTGTGCTCCTATCTGATACCAATGAAGGAACCGCGTAGTGGTTTAACTAATAAACAGTATATTAGGTGGGTTCGAGTTACCTACCTCAATTCTAGCAAAAGCATAGCAGTAGACAACGGTTGTAGGATAGTGTTTCAATGTTGGTCTCGCGAGCAAACCAAGATCGGATAGTCGACGGGAGTGCTCATCTGTTTCGCAACCTATATGCCACTTAGGATTAGAACCATCGACAAACGAAGGATGAGTGGAGAGAGAGACGACATGGAGGAGTGAAAGAAGCTCTCTTTTTCTTTCTTTCCATCCCTCTCTCTTTTCTCACTTTTTTGGAGGCTTGGAAGAATGAAGAATGGAATTCATTCTTTCATTCTTATTTATAAGCCTTCAATTGGGTTTTTGGGCTCCATAGGCTTATAAGCCCAATGAGCTTAGCATATGGGCCTTAAGGGGCCATCTCAATTGGGCTCGTCAATTGGTCTCGGTCCATCATTCTGGTTTACACATTCCCACATCTCCCACTCGCATATGACGGTATAGTACATCATTATGAAATTAGCATATGAGCCTTATGGACGGATCGCTTTTTTCGACATCTCTCACTCGCACATGACGGTATAGTACATCATTATGTTGTTAGAACTAAAGCACACAATCTGAGACTAGATGTTAGAACTGAAGCACACACTCTTAGACTTATTGTTGGAACTAAAGCACTCAAATATGGTGACTGTCTCACACTTTATTGAATAACATAAGTTGGCTTATATAGCCATTACAAGAACTAAAAGCAAAAGGCCCACCCCTCAACATCTCTGAGAACGTGGTAGAATAGCTAGAAAATAGGTCAAAAGTTAACAACTTATAATAGCTGTAAACAGCAGTAGACCTCCTAAATAGTAAGAGTTATTTGTAACATAAATAAACTCTAACAACTTTGATTTAAACTATGACTCATTCAACCAATTCCTAACAATCCCTCCCTTAAACTGCAGTTGTTGAAAGCAACTTCAGTTTGCCTCCATTTTTGACTTAACTCCAAGTAAGACATGAAGTTTCTTGACTTGAATTATTGAGCTCCACGTAGGCCATCAGAAACAGCTCCTCCTTTTTCATCTAATTCAACATAATTGGCTACCTTCTCCCAAGTGGGACACTCGTATTGAAAATGCTCTAATTGATGGCATTTAAAGAATTCAATGATTGCCTTGTTGAAAGTTCTCCCCCTGGCTCTTCCGTGAACCATTCCTCTTCCTCTTCTGTTGGAGAATTTCGATATGAGCTTTTGTATGAATGAAAGCGACTTGAAAAGTAAGAGCGATAAATCAACACAAGGATTTATAGTGGTTCGGTCAACCTTGCCTACATCCACTACCTAAGTCTCACTTAGGCTTTTCACTATCGATGATTGATTGCGGCTCAATCCAACAAGGCCAATACACGAGGTTGATTCTGACTCAACACCTCCAAGGCCTCACAATGTTTTTTTCTATAGGTTCACAACAAACCTCTCTCAATATTGTTTTATACTTAGGTTCACAACAAACCTCTATAATGTTGTTTTATATAGGCTTACAACAAACCTAACTCACACTCTCAAAGTGTATACAATTGGTTTACAAAAAAATGAAGCTCTATGCTAGAGTTAAGTATTTTAAATTGAAGGTTGAACTTTGATCTCTAGCTTGAATTGATGTTTTTCTTGATGGAAGTTGATAGAAAGTTTGGCTCTATGATTTTTGATGTTTTCCAACAAATTTTTGGTCTTCTCTTGATGTATTTATAGCCCTTTGAATCAATATGATCGTTGGAGAGAAGAATATAGCCGTTGGAGTATGTTTAAAGCTGTCAGCTGTTGTCTGTGCATGTCTTACGTATGTCACAATTTCCTTACGTACATTATCTAGGTATTTTTGCAGCTTACGTACGTTTCACAAATTATGACGTACGTTGATCATGCTTCTTCATGATTCACATACATTTCTTAAAACTTAACGTACGTGTGTTTCACTCTTACGTACGTAATCCTTTCTTTACGTACGTTAGAAACCATTTTCAACATTCCAGTGGCTTCTGCTCATTTTCACACCTTCTCTCACTTACGTTAATATTTATTGACGTACGTGATGACGTTGTAATGTACGTTAGAATAACCCTGACGTACGTTAACTGCATCAGAGACTTTGTTTCACAATTCCGAGCTTTTCAATGTGTTTTGCTTCAACTCAAATGTTTTGCACTTCATCAAAACCTTTTGTTCATCATCAAAACACATAATGAACTTATTGTTGATCACATGATCCAACAATCTCTCCATTTTTTATGATGACAAAACTTTGAAAAATTAATTCTCTACATCAAAGACAACATCATTGATCAAGGATTCTATCCTTGTCATTTGTTTAGCATCACGCAAATGAGCCAAAAAAAATTCTACCTCTTTTCAAATACACATCTAAGCATATTCAACATTCTCCCCCTTTTTCTTATCATCCAAAAAGATTAATCAATTTAGCAAATTTTAAACATTTTCACCCCCCCTTTCAAAAATAATTTGTGCATATAACAAAAATAGTTTCTCCCCCTATTTATTTCAAAGCAATGCACATATATAAATCAACATAATCAAATAATTCATGCAAATAACAATAATCAAATTAGAAATAAAAATTGCATGAAATATAAAGGAATGAAATTTAAAAAATACCTAGTATGCCGAAAGGCATACATTTTCCATTGGATCTCCATCATCACTCGAAGAAGAACTATAGTCTCTTCTTTTCTTTTTCTTCTTCTTATCCTTCAACCTCTCCATCTCTTTTTGTTGATTCTTCTTAATTTTCAACAACTTCTCATAGGTTTCTATCCTTTTGGAGT
>CAODLS013370394.1:0-15170 GCA_948243855.1 Flueggea neowawraea | reverse complement strand
TATTCCCAATTAAAAACTGTCGACCAAACCACCACTTCCATCATTACAGAAACCAAGAAATAAGGGTAGTTGTCCGTGATTGATGGTTAGTTATTTTTGTTTGATTATCTACGAGATTAGAATTGTTACTGCCTATTGCTTAATACGACAACAAGTCACGCCTAAAGACGACAGGTGGTTGAGTTGAGAGTGCAGGAGTCTATTTTTACATCCATATAACCCATCGCCATAAATCAACTCACTATTGGATGTATCCATCATAAACGAATGATCGCGTCCACATCAGAATAACTCTCACCTCCAGCCAGCTAGCCATCCAATCCAAGCCAATCGCATCACAAGTTCGAAGTGCGACGGTACGAGCTTGATAGAGAAGAACAGAATACAACTTTGACGGGAAGCTGCACCTGACGTCCTTATTACGGGAACTCTAGCTCCCATCTTCAAGTCTAGATTTTGATTGGGAAAGTTGGAACTTTAATCTTCGAATCTCAGCAATGAAACGCTCTCTGGTAATCCTCTTGTTGATTCTTGCAATTATACCACCGTCAATAAGGTCAATTTCGGAATCGGCGATCTCTCAAACCTCCCGGGTGTCTAAGCTACTCAACTCTCTTCTCCCGCCAACACCGTGAGTGATGAGAATTTGATTGCGTATAGTTGAAATTCGGTTTATTTTGCATTGATCTCATTTGTTTGGTTTGGTTTTAGTAAACAAGATTTGGCATTGGTGGCTGCTTTGGACGGAACTGTGTACTTGGTCGATACTACTGCAAGGAAAATCAGGTGGTCCTTCTCGTCGGGCTCTCCTATTTATTCTTCTTATCAAGCTAGGTCTAAGAGCGATGATGACAGGCATAATGCCTCTGAATTGAGTAATGACTTTTATTATGTTGATTGTGGCGACGATTGGGAGCTCTACGTCCATAGCAAGCGCTTTGGAAAATTGGTATGGCTGTCCTATTGCAATTTATGCTCATTTAATTAAAAATTGGTTTCAATTAAAAAAAAAATGAAATTTGGTTTCTGTGGAGAAGATAGCTTTGCCTCAGTGATTATGGTTGTCTTCCAGTAGAAATGTGACACTAGTGGAGTTTTCTTGTCTAAAGCACTGTAACTACTATTGAACAGCAAAAACTGTCATTGAGTGCTGAACAATATATTAAAATGACACCACACGTATCAGAAGATGGAGAGATTACTCTGGGATTGAAGAAGACCACTGCTTTTGTTGTTGATGCCAACACTGGAAAAGTAGTTCACACTTACAGGTCGGATACTCCTTCCACATTAGGGGTTCAGGCTGCTGAGAATGCTGTTCTGTTGGCAAAAGGGGCTGGAGAATCGTTTGACTCTGGTCCTATTGACTTGGGGATGTCTAAGCACCTGATCTATGTCACGAGAACTGATTATGTACTGCAGCATTACTCTCCAAACTCCAGCGAAGTTTTGTGGAATGTGGCATTTGCCAATATTGAGGCAGAATTTCGCTGTCAAGGGATTGAGAGTTCCTTTGAGGGGCATTCGTTTAACGCTGAAAATGACATGGATGAGATTGGCTGGCAATTTCCTTGTCAAATGAAGACTGTTGTCCTACGAATTCGTGATCAAAGCATGTTAGAATTTGATAAACTTGCAATTTCTCTTCTTGCAGATGGACCTCGTTTTTTACCTGCTCCTGATCACAGTCATCATTTAGGATCTGTTAAAAGATTCCAGCAAGCTCTTCCCACCAATGTTGAGAGGCCCATGCTGGCCTTACCATCATCTGAGGCCAAAGTACCTGCAATCTGGGGTTCATTCAGTGGTCATCTGGGTATGACAAATGCTGCTAACTCATCATCTGAAATTATGTCAAGGTCTCATCTGTGGCCTTTAATTGCCACCACGTTTTCCATTATGGGTGTCATCTCTTATTTTTATTTAGCATTTAGAAGACGAAGTAAGTTGAATAATCCAAGAGAGGAAATTAAGACGCAGACAGGAATAACCAAAAAGAAGAAAAGTCGAAGGTCAGGAAACAGCAAGAGCAGCCCCAAAAGTGAGAGAAGGCAAAAAATTATCCCTTCTGAAATTGAGAGTGGAGACAGCAATGGGTTTCAGCACATTGAGGGAAATGGAAAGAACTTGTTGTTTACATATACTAACTCTGTTGATGTGCATTTAGATGGGCGTAAGATTGGGAAATTACTTGTTTCCAATAAAGAGATTGCCAAGGGAAGTAATGGTACAGTTGTCCTTGAGGGATTTTATGATGGCCGTTTCGTTGCTGTTAAGCGCCTTGTGAAGACTCATCATGATGTGGCAATGAAAGAGATTCAAAATCTTATTGCTTCTGATCAACATCCCAACATTGTTAGATGGTATGGGGTGGAGCACGATCAAGATTTTGTTTATCTTGCTCTGGAGCGTTGCGCTTGCAGCTTAAGTGACTTGATTTATGTGTATTCTGAATCTTTTCAAAGTCAAATATTTTCCAAAGATCAAGATTTGAACAGCTTGCCTGAGCATACTGTAAAACTGCACTCAGTGCTGGGACAAAATGGTAACGTTGAACTTTGGAAGGGAAATGGTTATCCTTCTTCACAGTTGTTAAAGTTGATGAGGTTGTTCAATAAGTTCAAGTTTATTTCTTTTTACGCTATATTAATGAAACATTGCATCAGTGTTGTTACAAGATGTGGACAACTTCTTTTAACTGCAGGGATGTTGTTTCTGGGCTTGCCCATTTACATGAGCTTGGTATAATACATCGAGATTTGAAGCCTCAGAATGTTCTGATATTAGGTGAGAAGAAATCTCTGTGTGCGAAGCTTTCAGATATGGGAATTAGCAAGCGCCTCAGTGGGGATATGTCCTCCTTGACCCAACATGCAACTGGTAAATATTAGTTAATGTGGCAGACTATCTGGGCAATGATAAACTTTCTGGTTTCATGGTCAAGAACTCAAAATAACTGTGTTAACAGCTCATCTCTTTGACGGTGTTATTCACTCAGTTTTGTTTTCCTGTTGTGTTTTTGTAGGGTATGGGAGTTCAGGATGGCAAGCTCCTGAACAACTTCTCCAGGGTAGGCAATCCCGTGCAGTTGACTTATTTAGCTTAGGCTGTGTCTTGTTTTTTTGTATCACTGGGGGTGAACACCCTTTTCGAGATAATATTGAACGGGATGTAAATATTGTGAATGATCGGAAAGACCTCTTCCTGGTAGAGAATATGCCAGAAGCAATGGACCTCTTCTCTCGTCTCCTGGATGCTAGCCTGGATAAGAGGTAAGACGGTTTTGCAGTTTTTTTCAATTTTCTGCAAGTTATCTATATACGTGTCAAGATCTTTGTGACTGATATCACATGGTGACATGGATTGTTTGTTTCTCTATTGAAATTTCTGGTGCATAAATAATTGTTTTGTAAGTAGTTATCTTAGTGAATAATGTTCTTCTAAATGTCTTGCAGGCCAAAAGCTCAAGAGGTATTGAATCACCCGTTGCTTTGGAATCCTGAGAGAAGGCTCTCATTTCTTCAGGACGTGAGTGATCGGGTTGAACTAGAAGACAGGGAGAATGAATCAGAACTATTAGACGCATTAGAGAGCACTGCAACAGTGGCATTGAATGGAAAATGGGATGAAAAGATGGAAGCTGTATTTATCAACAATATCGGACGGTACAGGCGTTACAAGTTTGATAGCATTTGTGACTTGTTACGGGTGATACGCAACAAGTCCCATCACTACAGGGAACTTCCTCAAGAGATCAAGGAATTAGTAGGGTCACATCCGGAGGGATTCGAGAACTATTTTTCGTCTCGGTTCCCAAAACTCCTGATCGAGGTTTACAAAGTTATTTACAGCTACTGCAAAGAGGAAGAATTTTTTTGCAAGTACATGGAGAGCAATGTAATTTAATAACCTCCCAAGTTTCGTTTAGGAATGACCAGTTTTTTCCTTTTTTGTAAATAGAAATTGTATAATGTTGCAATATGTTGTACATACTTTATTTTGAAAAGAGAATACCTCTTATTTCTTAAGGTCATGAAAAGGGGGAGTTTGGCTCGGAGATTGATGTTATGCTTAAACTGTTATCTAACAATTTTGGCTGAATTTTCTTTCCATTTAAGCTGCAGCATTTACAGGATTAATTAGCCTCCTTATTCCTTAAGAAGTGTGCGGCAATGAGAATCACTTGGTAGTTGGTATCCTTCCCTCTTTTCAGAATAGTACAAAAAACATAGTAGAGAATAGGCCACAAGATGCAACCACATATTCACGAGAGTGCTTTCTAAGAGTCCTTAAAACATGTAATACTAATTAATCAATGGTTATTAACATAATCTTTCCACAGATTTATGCTGTCTCCGTCTCCAGGACTAAAAAGTTAATTATCCATTAATAAAACGAGAAAACAGTTTGAATGGATTACATATATAATCAACAAACTTTAGTGGGGGGAATCCTTCATACAGTTGGATCCCAAAGAAGGTCACAGTTCGTTCCTTTTCACAATGAGCTGCCCCACTCCTCTTTTCACCGCATTCCGTTTGAATTTTATGAGACAATCTCCTTTCTTTTTGCTGACCTTTTCACACCTTTCCCATATTCTTGTTAAACAACACAAAATTTAATTAATTTTGCAGTGGCAGCAGAAGCAATTCTTACAACTCACATTTATATATAGCTGTTAAAACCCACTAAGAAGCTTGTCCTGATGAAGACAATGCCTAGTTCATCTCACTTACTTCTCCACCTCCTCCTACTCCTGAGCTCCATTGCCGACGTCTTCGGCGTCGGCGTAAACTACGGGACTCGAGGCACTAACCTCCCGTCCCCGAGGAAAGTAGCACAGCTCCTCCAGTCCACTCTTATCGACAAGGTCAAAATCTACGACACCAACCCCGACATTCTCCAAGCCTTCTCCAACACAGGCATTGACCTCATCGTCGCCGTCGAAAACTACCACGTCGCCAATCTCAGCACCGACCCCTCTGCCGCCGACCACTGGTTCTCCACCCGCGTCCTCCCTTTCATCCCCGCCACCTCCGTCGTCGACATCGCCGTCGGCAATGAGTACCTCACGACTGACCCCAACCACTTACGCCCTAACCACCTCGTCCAAGCGATGCAGAACCTCCACGCCGTGCTCCTGGCTAGTGAACTTGACCGTAAGATCAAAATCAGTACTCCACATAGCATGGCGGTTTTAGCTTCCTCATTCCCTCCTTCAACCTCCACATTTGCCACTACATTGATGCCTGTCATGACCTCCATTGTCTCCTTTTTAGCCGACACCAGCGCGCCGTTTATGGTTAACGCCTACCCCTACTTCGCCTGCAGAGACAACCCTGACGACGTGGATTTGGATTACGATTTGCTTTGGCAACTCCAGTGGGGTCCACTACCCGAACGGTTACGTTTACTGCAACATGTTGGATGCGCAAATTGACGCCGTCAGTTCAGCGATTAATGCGTTAGGGTTTGGGAATCGAACGGTGGACATCATGGTATCGGAATCGGGATGGCCGTCGAAGGGTGACCGCGGTGAGACGGCGGCCAAACCGGAGAACGCGAAGACGTACAACACGCGGTTGATCGAAAGGGCGCAGAGTAATAAAGGGACGCCAATGAGGGCAAAAGAGGGAGTGAAAATATTCGTGTTTGCTTTATTCAACGAGAACAAAAAAGAGGGAGGAGTGAGCGAGAGGAACTTCGGGATATTTAACTGTGACGGATCGAAAGTGTACGAGGTGGACTTGAGTTTTGAGTTCTGTAGTAACGGAGGATCGTTAGAGTTCAGCGAGAAGGTCGTCGGAAGTGTGAGGCCCGTCGGTGTCGCCGACGAGAAGGTGCTTCAGACAGTGCTGGACTTCTGCTGCGGGCCGGGTGGCGTGGATTGCAGAGAGAGTGGTGATTGCTTTGCCCCTGATAAGTTGCATGCACACGCTTCTTATGCCATGAATGCGTATTATCCAATGCATGGAAGGAATTACTGGAATTGTGACTTCAAGGCCACTGCCATTGTCACCTTCAGTGATCCTAGTAAGTTTTATTTTTCCAACCATTCTTGATGCCCTGTTTTCTCGCCTCTTTCTGTTTTCTGAAAATCAGACAACATTTACATAATCATATGATTAACTGAAAACCGACTGAACAAAATTTGTAATTTTCTATCTCTGTTTTTTATTTTATTTTTAAAAAAAAATTCAAACAAAACATTTCCTTAATATCTTCATTTGAGACAAATGGATTCTAAGTTACAGAAGTATCATTATTTAGGGGTATTTTGGTAAACCAGTAGAAACAGTTTTATCTCCACGTAAGATTAGAAAGCTTGTTGACATATTATTTCCTTTTCCTTTTATAATTAATTATGTAATCACAGCTCTAATTCCTGTTTTGTTCTCATTAATGTTCAGGTTATGGAAAATGCCGGTATTCTCAACAGTAGTAATATGGCTTTTGATGCAGCTTGATTTTTCCTTCAGTATTGAGGTGGTGTTGTTCTACTGTTGAAGAAATGTGGTCGGTACAAGTATGGTTGCTTTGACTCACAGAAACTTTATGAAACCAGTAATTCGTTGGTTTATTAGTGAGTTTGAAATTTGGGTACATTCGTCAGGAAAATGGACTTTAGAGGGCCTTTTTATATGGGGCGAAGATAAAGATGAGCAGAGAGCACATGGTGATGCGTCTTGATTCCAGTCAATGTCGGATTTTATTGGCACAATCTATGGCTTTTTCCTTTTTTTTTGGTTGAAATAGGCTTTTCCCTGTTGTTCTTTTGAAAAGAGGTGATTGCTTTTTAGATTTTCAGAAGTTGGACCCATTTCCTTAAAACTAGCTGTATTGTATATCAATATCAAGGTCTATAAGATATTGCATCCCCATTCGAATCCATTAACAAAGCTCTCAGGGTCAATTTTAGCGATGGTTACAAAAGTAGAGACTATGCCAGCATAGTTACAAAATCAATTATTTATGTCAAAAAACTCACAGAAGTGAGTTATTGGTTTAACAGAGGTTCTCTCTCTCAGAAATTGTGCCATAAAGGTGACCAGTTGCCATGTCACATGATCGATAACTTGCATACTTGGAAAAAGAAAGAAAGAAAATTTGGAGCCCAGCGATGGACTTCTTTAGTGGTCTGCGTTATGATATTTTAGGGTTGTAAGACTGAGGATGACGGGTAGCGTCCCAATCATATTGGTCACTGTCTGTTGCATTGCATCCACGAACTGAATAATTTGCATTGACATAGACAAGTCTCCTTCCGCAGCTAAGTCAAATTAGACACAGTAATGACATTGCAGATAATTCCACACATGCGGCGGTGTCTAAGGGGTACATCAAATGTTGCAGGTTCAACTGAAATTCCGTATCCTCCACGGTGTTTATGTTTCTTCTAAATTCAGCATTATTTCCTAACAGGGAGCTGTGCGGGATGCCATATCTACTTTTGTTTTGTCCTCTCCTGAAAGATGCCATTTGCAGATATCTGTTGGATATTTTCAAAATTGTGATTGATTTATCTTCAATTATCTTCAATGAATTATCTTACAGATAATATTGTTTTGATTTATCAAGATAAAAAGGAATAAAAGCTAACCTCAAAAACATCAGACGTATCAACAAATGATGTCAATGAGAACACCAATCTCACATCGGGAGTTAGAATCAGTCGTTGCTTGTCAACATCCATAACCAAATCTCGTCGAAACTTAGGGTCAAACCGCCTTAAGCTTCCCTACTACGAAGTTTAATTTCAGTTTTTACCCAATCAATTACAGAAGGAAGGCTATACAGGGAATATAGAATAACCTGTAAATTCACGGCCTTGCACGAAGCAATATTCTCCTGAATGCCCATGGAAAACAAGACCTGTGCACCAGATTTCCCATACTTATGGCTAATTCTCAATACAGAGCAAGTTCAGCCTCAAGAGTGAATGCGCGCTTCAAAGGTCGAGCAAATGTCCATCATCCTAAAATAAATGTCAGGTATGTTACATGCATATATACACCAGTTCAACCATAACCTGCATAATCAAAAGAATACAACCACAGAAAAAAGACAGCTTGTTGCATAGCTTATGATGCATTGCATATCTTCTGATATCGTTGTATTTGGAGATTTATGAATCAAAAAAATTTAACAAACAAATTTCAAAAAAGAAGAAAAAAAATTCCGGGGTTTTAGATTGGTTGCCTAATCACCACCTGCCATAGCTTGCGATCACCCCTTTCAGAGTAATAATATACTCCCTCTTTACCAGAAGGTGTTGGATTTCCAAGTATGTCCTCTGCCTATAAAACTTGCATCATGTAAATACATAGCAAAAACAAAACCAAAAAACCACGTTGCCAAGTTCCGAAATCTCACCAGCAAGTCATACTTCAAATTAGGAATAAACTGAGAAAGCGTCATAGAAGTGTTTGGAGATCTAAATTGGATATCTTCAAGCAATTCTAACACCTGGATATGACAAGAAAATTGAAAAAGTGCCTACTGTTATTTTGTCTAAGAAAAATCCACCGCGGCCATCAAAATGAAACCATGCTACAAAGAACAGACGTAGATACAAGGTAACAAAATTTAATAATGGAAAATGAACAATTTTACTAATCTATCAGGCAGCTCATGTTCACTTTTCATAGAGGAAAAAGTAATTGCTAATTGAAAATGCCATCAATGGAACATTACAAAAGCGGACCATGACAAATCCTAAGGTTAAATTTGCAAATAAATAAAATCAGCAAATAAAAATGCAGAACCATTAAATATCAGCAACCACAAAAAGACTATAACTTCGGAATCATACCCGTAAGACATATATAGCACAAGAAGAATTGAGAGAGCAAACTGCAGACCAAAATGGTAATCGAAGGTAAACAAAATAAAGCATTAACAAATACACTATTCCAACAGAAGGCATACCAGAGAACATCATCTAGGGGCACCAAAAGGTGATGAAAAATAAAACCAACCAACAATACCTTATTCTTGCTTATTGTCCTGTGTTCCAGTATGTGTGAACATTTCTGGAACTTCCAAACCTGGTCCATTTCTAACCATAACTGGTCCATAAAGTTGAACTACTATAGACTGACATGCTTCTTGTTGATTCGCGCTAACCCCATAACCAGTATGCAACTCCACGGCCAAGAGCTCCAAGAGCCAAGGTCGCTAATATAGAAGATGATGAAGGCATGAGAAACCAATGATATTGAACAGATAACATGATCATGACTTGTAAATTCCTAATAAACAATATTTCGCATCAAATAAGAGGAAGCACGTACAGAGTGCAATCTAACGTGTTAAATGCATTATCATCAGGTTTCCTTCATACTTCATATCATGCTAGGGGAGAATAGACATCATGTTAGTTAGAATGCTACATTCCCAGTTTTAGAATGATAAACGGCTTTTTTTCAAATTGTCGAGAATTTATTAAACTTGAATTTTCTGAGTATGGGAATGAGAATCCATAATAGGGGATGGAATCTGTTACTTACTTCCATATACATAAAAATGCAATGACAGTGAAGCTGCATATGGGGATGAATCTCATTAAAGATGAAATCAGCCTAAAAGACATTCTGCTACTAACTCCATTCAGAATATTCCAGGGTTCTTTTTCTTGTTTGGAGAATATGGACACGATACACTGGAATTCACAATCTCTGTTCGAAGATGTTAAGGGCAATCCAAAAATACTCCTAATATGCACCGCAGAGCACAAAACCACTATGACTCATTGATCAATCATTAAATTGCATAATAAGAGAAAAGAAACCTGGTGAAGGGAACAGATGCGGAGAGGCTGGTTGCTCTTTCGTTAGGAAGCAGAGCAATGCCTATGGTATCAAGGTGTTGTGGATAAAAAAATCTCTATTTTGAGAAATATGGTTAAAACAGAACTGAAACAGACAACAGTACAGCAAAGAGCTTTAAATTTATATACTCCACCTTTAAAAAGAATTGATTCTTTTTGTTGCTCAATAAATCCATGGTGGGGCCACATATCCATGGATCCAGGCACAGCTCGTAAAGAAGCTTTATAAGGCCAAAAGTCGGATGGAGTAATTATGGCAACCCCAGCAACCAGATTAAATAGAGAAGCAAAAGTATTAGCTTGAGTTAATCATCTAACCTGGAAACCGAATTCATAAAGCAATGCATTTGTGTCTAGTCTTGACAGCATCTCCAAGATTTCAAGAATAACCTTCAGGCAACTATAAATGGAAACGAAATACAAAAGATTCAAAAAAAAAGCACATAAACAATGGAAAAACCACTATCAGAACATTTAAATTTAATACATGTCATAAGGAGTAAACAACAAGCCTGTAGTGAAATTTTGGCTGCAGAACTGTCCGTTCAACTGGTGTGTCGAGATCAAACTTGAGCAGTAGATTTGTAATATTTGGAGCTCCCTTACTAATGTTATCTATTAGAAGCTGCAAAAAGCCACAGGAGACCAGAAATGGGCATTTGAGTATTGTTGAAATAGTAAATTCAATAGCAAATCAGAAGTCAACTTACCTGCATTACCATAGCCCCTGGGTCACCAGCATTATTCTCTATAACCCGAGACTCTTCTGACCAACTCGAGGCAGGCTGCATAATCCACAACCAAGCAGCTTGCGGTATTGGATTTTAGTAGATCCAACAATGCAAGAACTGGCACAACTCACAAGATGTAGTCATCACCAGTTAAAGATATTACACAACTTAGTTAACAACAGAAAATCCCAATGTGAACATTGTATGAACCACTCATCTTATGCGAGCAGGAAAGACCTTGCAAAAAGACAGATTCACATGCATTTGACCTTGTTTAAGCCAAACAATAGCATCACGATGTGATAAAAGAAGAATTTGAAAAGATATATAGGAGCATAAGGGCGCCTTAAAATACTCATTATTTTAATAGAGCATTGTTGATTTGAGGCAACATATCATATCTAACACACTCCAGCAGTACCACAATTAGACTGTGATCTTGAGAGAGTATGATATACAAAAGCACCTTAAACTAATAACCATCTCAAATATGTTAATGGTAAATAAGTAAGTTTAAAAAAGTAGCATAGGATTCCCGGTTTGAGAGAAGGATAAAAATGGTTGGAATAGAAGCATGTATCACAACTAATGAACATGTACCATAGTGCAGAGCACTTGAACTCAACTGTGAAATAGAGATATGATGGAACAGAACATGATAGCAGAAATGTTTTTGGACTGAATCTATGAGACATAGTAAACATCCAAACAGTGAATTTTTGCTTAAGAGGACAGATCACGGCAACAGATAAACAAATAGCAATCCTGTAAATCACAAAAAGAACTCCATATTTAGAACCGTCTTCCTTCCATATAACTCATCCTCACTGTAAAAAGTCCAACCATAGTTCTAAAACCATTAACTGGTAGCATATGTACACAAATTTACTCTGAAGCACATAATGAAGAATAAAAAGCAAAAAGAACAGACAGAAACTAAAGCAAAGTATCATCTATTATGGTATTTAAAATGCCATTTTTTCCATGACAAATGAATTCTTCTGACAAGAAACACAATTCATATTACAAAAATTCAACCATAAAATGCAATGTTATTCAAGTTTAAATTTGAATTCAACTATAAATAGCAGTATTGTTAACTATAAATTCAAAACCAACATCAAGTAACCTAAATCTGAGTTAATAATAGATAAGAAGAAAAACAAAAAAAAAAAGAAAGATTTGCAGTATTGACAAAAAGAGAAGCATAAACAATTAAAATTTTTGTAGCTATTAAACTGACTGAAGTTGTGCAAAGTTTCAACCTGTAAACTATGTTATAACAAGTAAATTCAGTGAAGAAGACAAACTCGTCTGATTATTGGTAAATCATATCGCTGAAGAAGTCTCAAATAGCATCTTTCAGGAGAGACATTAACAAAAGTAGCTATAGCATCCCGCAGAACACATTGTTAGGAAATAATGCTAAATTGAGAAGAAACATAAATAGCGTACAAGATACAAATTTTCAATTGAAGTTGCACCTCACCTTATAATTCAGTTACTTTCTTCACTAAATAATTCTTGTTTTAGCTTTTCTTTATCACACATTTACATACTCTCAATAGAAACCCCACATATTTTGCCGGTAGCCAGTGCGATAAGATTTCTTCAGTCTCGGAAGTTTCAAGATAGTGAATGAAATTTTTTCTCCAATTATTAATCAAACCTGTACTAAAGTCATAATTCCTTCCAGAAATGTTTTAGCCCTTTTCTCTAAGCACATGGTTGTCTTCCAAAAATGTAAATTCAGTATCCACATACAAAGGCACTTGTGGATTTCAATAGATTACTTTCATCATTAGGAAGGGAAGAAATTATAAATTCAAAATCGAAACCTAAGTTTTTAGCACAAGATTTCCACCATAAAATTGAATATCGCATTCGGCAGGTCATTCAGGCCTTTAACCGGAAGCTTTTTTCCTCTAGTTTTTGTTTGGATCCTTAGTAACACAAGAGAAAGGAAAAAAAAGGAAAAGATAGTTCATTTCCTTTAATGAGAGAAAAGGAGAGAAGAGAAATATATTCTCCTCCTCTCGTTTGGACATTGTAACTCAATTAGGAGGGAAAATTAATTTCTCACTTAAATTAAAGACTATTTTGTCCACACTTTATTTTATTATTAGTTATAGTAAAGAGGGCAAAAATATACTTTCATTATCAATTTCACTTAATTCTCTCCATTTCTCTCTCATTTGGAGAGAAATGTACTCATACTTCAATTCTCTCTATTTTCTCTATTTTAATTATCTGCTCTTGTTTTGTATCCATTTCCATTGAAACAAACAATGGAAATTTCATTTCTTTTCTCTTCTAGCCATTTCCATCCAAAGAAACAAAGGCTTAGATTTTCTTTTTACCGAATCTGTTAGGCATTCCTTCGGCATATAGTGAAGGAAAGTCAAGTATGCATGATTCACCAGATACTAGGTCGTTCTTGTTGACCCAAACAATTTGTTGATGAAAGGTTCCCAGTCAATATCCCCCAAGGGGGTGAATGTCCCGGGGTTCGTCATCTTGTTTCTGTCAAGAGCATCAGAAACAAGAGCAAATGTTGATATAAGAAAAGGGAAAAACACACTGTAAAAACAAGCATACATACAGAATAATTGAACACACCTCATCGAGTACTATCCTTCCAATATATGCAGAGTCATAGCCATCTGCTGGGCGAGGAGGGGAGGCATAAGTTGGCAAGCTGCCAAACACGTGAGGTTATAACAGTTAAACGAGTCCGTAACTAAGGAAAAGAAAGAAATCAAAACAAGTCTCAGTGTCACCCGCTCAGATCCAAGTGGATCATTAAATTTCTCCTGATACCACTTACAAAGGGCAGCATAGCCTTGGAAGCGAAGTTGGACGCCACTGTCCAGGTGCGTAATACAGAATGCAACATCCAAAACATCTTCTATCTGATCCAACCTTTTTTCTTCTAGGAACCTACCATTGCATCAAAATCCCCAACCAATAACCTAGCATGATATAATATAATATAACAGCAATTATATTTTTATGATGATTAACAACTAAGAATAATAATAATAATAATAATTGAAAGAAGGAGAATAGAGAGAGAACTGGTGGTAGTGAGGTGCAACGTTATGACGCACAGAAAACTCTCAGATTTGAAAATCCACCGCCACGGCATCGTAAACAGCAACAGTTAACGCAGGTTGATACCCTTTTTATATAGCACCAATTTCTGTGTAGATGGGCTTAAATTGGACGGAACTAATGCTTATTTGCACTTTCACTCTGTTGCATTCACATTCTAATCGATTAACAGAGCTCCCATGAAGAATTTCCAAGTCCTATAAAAAACGCTTTCATTCTTGGCTATGAATTCTTTTGTTTTTGTGCTTATCACTAAAGAAAGAAAACTGAACTGAACTTGTATATGTATTGTCTTCAATAGTCACTTTACATTATGTGCCTTCTATCAAAAAGACCACCAAGCAATGGAATGATACAATGGTGGCGGGGACCCTATATTTCTATCATCGTCGTTGATGAATTCATTCATTTCCCTCCAAGACAAATCCTAACCTGTCATTTACAGCTAAATAGCTGCAACACAATGAGCCATATTAACACTTGCAGATGTGAATTTATCTGTGATTTTCTTATCATGGTACAACAAGCAAAGTTTATTTCTATATGTATCACAGTGCGGTATGGACATTGATTATGCTGAAATGAATAAATCAAGTTGATGTTGCTCCCGTAATCACCTTTGTATCATTTTCTGGGGCTTCTCCCCAGCTCATGGTCCCTATCATTCTCTGATAACGACCGTTCTACTCTCCTCTTCTTATTGCTACTTCTTGAAGGGTCCTCTTTCTCATCCATTATAGACAATAGTTTCTGAAGCCGTGATGAACGTGAACTGCTTGGGGAAACTGATTCCGCTGGGGCAGCTCGATACAACTGTCGCATGATCTGCAAAAAGTATATGACGAGAGCAATGAAGCAAGCAATCCCACATATGAGAAAGAGACCCCAAAAACTTTTAAGGTGAAGTCTATCTGATTCAATCTCAGAAGCGTCTGCGCTGCACCTGCTTTGCTTTAACCACTTGTCATGGATTTTCTGGAGATCACCATTTTCCGATAATGCCAAAATTGCAGTTGACAAATCTACAGCCAACGGAGAGTCCCGAGTGAATGCCTGGTATACACAATGAACATAGAAAATGAGTAGGCGCAAAGATTATTAGATAGATTTTCTTAGGTCGACCAAGAGTGATGCTTATTTATTGACTAAAAATAAACCGAAGGCATTTGCTTTTAGGAAGAGTAAAGTGGAGAAAGCAGCCAGAAAGAAATTACTCACAAAGCCCCAACCACTTTTTGTAAACTCTTGACCTACGATCCGAAATGTGCATTGGCTTGCAAGGAATAGTTCCACATAAGGAAGCTCATCTACTATAGCAGCAACCCCTCCCTCCTTTGGACCAAGTTGGAGTGCTTTAGCATAAGCTTCTGGTGATCCAAGTTGAACAAGCCTAGATTTGGCTATTCCAAGTTCCTCACTCAAATAATATTCAGCAAAAGACCCCACTTGGTATCCAATAGGATCATCTCCTTCCTTCAAGCTTTCAATTCCTTTGA
>CAODLS013369755.1:0-12978 GCA_948243855.1 Flueggea neowawraea | reverse complement strand
GAATGAATTGATAAAGGGTTATCAATGTCATTTGTTATATCAATCTACTTGGGATCAAGAAATACGTTAAGCTATATAAGGTTGACATGTGACTATGCCTTATGCTTAAATGAGATATCGTGAGACAAAAGGACTAAATATCAAACTGTGAAAGGTTAACTCGGATCTCCTACGCCATTCGATTTTGGGTTGCCGTAATATATAATTAGATACTACTTATGGACTTTAGGCTTGAAGGGTTTGAGACAAAGCTCTTTATCAATTTTGAATGGACCTATTGGGTCACACACTAGAACGAACTGGATTGGATTACAAATATTCTCTCTTGTGGTATTTGAATTATTGAAATAATTAATTTGATTAATTATTAATAATTCAGGGTTTTGTGATTTATATCTTAAATATGATATAAGATATAATCCATTAATGTAATGGGATTTTGTTATAAATTGCATCTTATTAAGTTAAATATTTTGTAGACATGTTATTATGTAAGACATGACAAATTTGGCCCATATATTTTAATAAGGGAGTGATTTATTTAATGATAGTGTATCATGTAATTAAAAACCAAATAATATTAATAAACCAATGAAGAATTTCGGCATACACTCTTATTTTTTAGGTGCTTTAATTAGTGCACATGATTAATTAGGAAGAGCCCTAATTAGTGCACATGATTAATTAGTCAGAACTTATTCTTGTGGGACAAGAAATGCTAACCCTAGTGCACCTATTTATGATTTTTCATATACTTATGAATAGGAGCACACTCTTGTCATATTCTTCATGGCTTGGCCGAATTTGTGAGTCCCACAATTAAAGAAGAGAAAATTATTTGTGAGAAAATAGAATAGAGATTCTTGGTGCTAGTACACAAAGCCAATTCTCCAAAGTTTGTTCATGTGGATACCTTTAGACACATTCGCGCAAAGGCAACGTGAGAGATAGGGAATTCGGCCTTGACTAAAAGTAACATCAATACTCCATTCAGACAAGCGTTCGAGCTTGGATTAAGGTAAATTCACTAACCCTACTTGTGTATGTTGATGTGCATGGATCCTTGGTGGAATTCTAGGATAAATTTTTTTGTTATTTCCGCTGTGTTATATCCTTATGAATGTCATAAATCATTTACGAATTCCAACACTGCCATCTCCCTCTACCTCTACCAAAATCATAGCCTCCTCTGCCTCCACCTCTAGGTACACCCATTTCATTAACAGTTGCATTATCATCCTCATTGTAATCAAAGTTTGCATCTTCCAAGTCATCAAATTAAGGATTTCGATTTCTACCATCCCTTTGCCTCTCATTGTGATTTGGTGTGGCCCTTTCAACCGCTTGCAACCTTGTATCCATACACTCCAAAGCATCTCTCATAGCATCTATAGCTCTAGTAAAACGTGTCATCTCTCCTTCATTATTATGATCAGCTTTATTATCTCCACTTTGGTTTGACATTGTTGCGAAAGAAAGTTAGAGCCAAAGAACAAAATGTTGTAAAGATAAAACCTGATCTAGAGCCTAAGCTCTGATACCAAATGACACGGAACCTCCCTGAATAAGCTTGAGAACCCCTTTAAATATTCAGACCCACAACACATTAACAAGAAAACTCCAACACCAATTCGATTTCAATTTCTAAGAATGGTTAGAAATCATATTGCTTAGATGATTTGATCAAAGAATTGGATCCAAGAAAACTCATTTCTAAATCCCAATTTTAAAACACTTCACAAGAAGATGATCAATTTTCTTGAATGTTTCTTAAAGCATGCATTATGTTCAGGAACACAAAGATAGAAGCAAAAACCTTTAGGTTTAAAATATCATCAATAATTTGTCCATATGGTTTGGCTATGGAATGATTAAATAGCCATACAAAAGTTGTCATTGGTCAATTAGAACTCCTAAACAAAAGCCAATTACCATAAAAAAAATTGAACTCCTAATTGGATGCTACTTGCCATAAAAATAAATACATAAAAAATAGGAAACTAATTTATCAAATGACAAATTCGACCATCTCTTAAATCACACTTAATTAAACCCATTAGTAACTTGGCTTTGAATTAAGTTGTAGTGGATTTGAGCTGAAATTATTTCAAGGCTTTGGTGGCCTTATAATCCTTCATTAGATTTGTACACTAAACCTTGTAGATCGTGAATCAATTATTGTTGAAGCTTCTTCGCTCTTAATCTTGTCATGGGTCCTGAAGGCATGCTAATTGGGTTAGAAGCACTTTGGTCTTGCACTTGATCCTTGTCTTGAAGCTTAGGCCGAGATTTCTCTTTGACATAACTATGTTGAATTTGATCTGAATGTTGTTCGACATAACCTAGTGGAATGTGATCTAGATGCTCTTCGACATAACCATGATGAATTTGATCTGTAGGCTGCTCCATAACAAATATTCCTATTTTCTACTGGGAGTAGAAATTTTGATCCTAGTGTGAGTTTCAATATGGAACTTGAACCTAGTGGGAGCAAGGAAACTTGATCCTAGTGGTAGTTCCTATATGGAGCTTACCCAATGGGAGCATTTTAGAAAATGCATAGAACTAAAAGGGATAAAGTCTCACGACGACATTTTTTTTGATAAATGAATTGATCGTGATCCTTTAGTAACCCCAAAAGTCAAGGACGAACCTACAAGTGTGCTAGAGGTTCACTCATCCTGGTAAAATTTGTATGGATTAAGCAATGGAAGTGCGAATGACATTTGATATTGAACCATGTTGAGTACTGGTTAATCTACCCAAAGGGTGAGCACCCATTGGAGATAAGTAGATAAATGAGCGATAAATCAAGTAAGACATCAATAATTGCTAAAGGGAATTTAGTCAACAAGATTGGAAATTCCAACTTGTTGAAAGATTTACCTCTACCTAATAGACTTTGGCATTTGAGCTAGTCTATATCTCGACCTACATTAATGGATGTAGAGACTCATTTTCTCAATAGAGAATTTGGAGTAGAAACCTACATGGTTTATCCTAACGGTTTCATCGTTTAAGGTATGACCTTAGACTTGTTCGAGAGAATGGTATATTCATGTATGTTGTGATAATACCATGTATTTCAAGATGAATCTTGTCATTCTTATCTTTTGTGAAAATCACACTTGTAGCTAGAAATGGTCTAGCATATTTGAATGACTCCAAAGATTGGTCGAGATCCAACTTTGAGATTGCTAATATGGGTTGACCCTAGAGTCAAACTCCAAAACATTGTTTAAGTAAGTTGTTTCCCTTCTCTGAAAGGGATGATCAACAAATTACTTAAACGTTTTAGGATGCATAAATGCATAACCCATAGGTACCCCATGACTAAGAGCAAGTCTCTTAGTAAGTATATATGTCCATAAACCTATGTCAAAGGAAGAACGTGCAAAGAATGTTCTTCATACAAATGTCATATGAATGTCTTTTGGTGTCTAAAGTACGTGTGTTGACTTCAAGACTATGTCTTATAGTATACAAGTTTATATCTAGGTGTGTACAATGCCTAGAGTTTGCTCTGCTGACAAGTTCGCTAGTAAATATTAATCCAATACATAAAAAAGATGTTGGAAAGTAGTGAGTGAGATACTTGGATACTTTAGAGGCATTGCAAGACACTATGTTATTATGAGGGCTTACAATAAAATGAGACACAGTTGGTAGTTGGACAAATGATGTGCACTATAGGAAAGTCCATATCTGATTATGTGCTATTGCTTGGCGAAAAAACCACTCCACGTAATAGTGAAGAACACATATAAGTGTGTGGCAAAAGAAACGCATATCGTAGCTTCATTAGCTGCAGTGCAATATGATGGTTGGCTATACAGTGAAATGATCCACTTAGCACTAACTCCCCTAAAGAATGAACGACAGTCTCTAAGTGACAGTCGACCCTGATTACTTAAGGATCGATAGATCTAATATATGTCTAAGTAAATCGAGACCAAGTACCATGTTGTGAAGGACTAGGTTGCACAAGCATAAGTGAATTTGAGTACAAGTTTCATAAGGAAAAAGTGAACTTGGAATCTAAGTTCATGCGAGACATGATTGTAGATCCGTTAGTAAAAGCATATAAGGAATATGTTCCTTAAGACCCGCATGGCACAAGAAATATGTAATCCCTTAAAACATTATTTTTAATAAGATCATTTTGGGCAACACACGAGTGCAAATTACTTTGAGACTACTAATATTGGTTGACCCTGGAGTCAAACTCCAAAACATTGTTCAAGTAAGTTGTTTCCCTTCTCTGAAAGGGATGATCAACAAATTACGTAAACGTTTTAGGATGCAGAAATGCATAACCCATAGATACTCCATGACTAAGAGCAAGTCTCTTAGTAAGTATATGTGTCCATAAACCTATGTGAAAGGAAGAACGTGCAAAGAATGTTCTTCATACAAATGTCATATGAATGTCTTTTGGTGTCTAAAGTACGTGTGTTGACTTCAAGACTATGTCTTATAGTACACAAGTTTATATCTACGTGTGTACAATGCATAAGTGAATTTGAGTACAAGCATAAGTGAATTTGAGTACAAGTTTCATAAGGAAAAAGTGAACTTGGAATCTAAATTCATGCGAGACGTGATTGTAGATCCGTTAGTAAAACGTAGGAATATGTTCCTTAAGACATGCATGGCACAGGAAATGTGTAATCCCTTAAAACATTGTTTTTAATAAGATCATTGCGGGCAATACACGAGTGAAATGAATCATAATTGGAGATTCTTTGTGGTATTGACAATATTGTATAAACATTCACTCCTCCAAGGGAAAGAAAGAACACTACAACACATGATCATACCATGTGTGCTATATACACGACCATATGGATGAAAAAGGTTGAAAAAAGATCTCACTTTTCCTAGTGTGAGACCCTGTCGTGAACATGTGGTTCTCGGTTTACCTACTCTTAGAAGTCTTAACACATTCAAAAAGTGTAGTTGAGTTTGACTACTTTAGCTTGTCGTTAATGATAATGATTGATTCGACCAAGCATGACAAGTTGGGCAAGTAAACTTGGCTATATGGATTGTCTAGTGTAAGAGGGGAAGTTTATTTCTAGACGCATTCACACTAGTCTCAATAGTTCGCTAAGCCATCTTTCATGTGATATGTCACATGATATGTGAACTATGAGTAAAGCTTTCGTGAGATCGAGAAGTTCGAAAGTAGCAATTGTGTGGTTACTAACTAGGGAAAGACATACATTTCCAGTAGATTGTGTTGATGTTGCATACACTTAGGCATATTGGAGTTGTTCTGCAAGAGACGCCTTCTAGCAAGATTGCGTTAAGAGCTATTAGATAACCCTAATAGGTGTATAGCAAATATGCTCCCATCATATATTGGTCGCACGATCTATTTGCTTGTATGACAAAAGGATAGAGCATGGTTACATGAGTGCTAACCATGTTGCATGATAATATACGACACGAGGTCATTATCATGATTGGTAGTAGTTCTATCATAATCCATGATGAATTATGGTTCCTTCGTATGCGAGTAGGAGATGTTGAAAAAAGCAGTCCGCCCATGACGGGTGAACCAATACGTTGTAGTAGGCCCGAATGATATGGGCTCGTAAGGCCCATTGGGCCCATTAGGTCCTAAAGAACATGTAGGGCTATTATAAATAAGAGGTGATAGAGAGAAAAGTGTGTGGGAAAAAGAAGAAAGAAGAAAAAGAAAAAAAAAAGAGGAAAGAAAAGAGAGGGAGGAAGAACGTTCCTTCCCTTCACCATTCTTCCTCCTTCTTTCTTCTCTCTCTCTCTCTTTCTCACCATCCACTCCTACCACCATGCTTCAGTAGCATGAAGAGGTTAATCCACGTGACTTCTAGACTGAGAAAGAGACGAGCTCTCTCGTCAGTTACAACCCGACCGTAGTTTGCTCTCGAGACCAACATCAAAACCTGGTCCTACAACTGTTATCCACTATTGTGCTTTCGTAAGAATCAAGGTTGGTAAACCTAACTTATTTATTATATTGTTTATTAGTTAAACCGGTACTTACTTTCTTCACTTTTCCTTCTTGAATCTTAAAGCAACTTAATATCTTTTTTTTTTCAGTTGTTAAGTCAACTTAATATCGTAGACGAATTTGATTTACATTGTATATTCTTTCGTATATATTAATTGACTTTTACAGTGTTAATCGATTTCTATATCTATTATTTTTGTAGAATTTCAACTGCTGTTGAATTTTCTAAATTTTTTTATCTAATTTAAGTATATTAAATAAATAATCTTGTTATTAAAAAATTAATGTTATTTGAACTTAAAAAATCGTAAGCTTATAACTAAACTTCGTTACTATTATTGCAGCATGATTTAGTCGATATGGTTTGCACCAATTGACGACAAAAAGCGCGACGAAGTGGATATGTTTTGCATCAATTGACGACAAAAGCACGACGAAGACTTTACCCTTGAAGGTCTACAGCCTACCGCAAATTATTTGAAAATAAAATGATTGACACATAACATTCTTTATTATTTAGTGATTTGACTATATTCAAATTTATACAGTTAAATTATATTATAATTTTTTTAATTTTAATATTTCTAAATATTAATTGATTTAATAAAAGTAATTAAGTAATACTCCTTCCATCAGATCTTAATAGATACTTTTCTATTTTCGATATCTCAATTATACACTTTCATTTTTTTCACTAATTAAATAAAAAAATTATAATATTACCTATTTAATACGTATTGAAAGAATATTAATGTTTTAACCAAACATCAAACGGTAAATTTAAAAAAATATAAAATTAAATAAATTTAACTAATAAAATTAACACTCTTTAATTTATGTGTAAATATAAAATGCCTATAAAAATAGGATGGGGAGTCCATGACATGGGAAATGGCTTTTGTATCATTGTTTTCAACGAGGAACCAATTCAACAGAAAAACGTGTTGACTTAGAATGATATATATTTGTTGGCAAAATATATAAACTTGAGCAATGAAGAACAACTTTTATGAGAAATACCAAACAAAGAAGAACTATTAATGAGAGAAGTCGGGCCAACTAAAAGACAAAAAAATCTAGAAGGATGTATTATGCATTTAGTGATCTAAGATTGTTTGTATTCAGTATTCAATGTGAAGAATGGCCCTTCATATTGGACAAGTCTATTGTAAAATGACGTGGTCAATGACAGAAACTGATTCAATTGTAAGCTTAAGTTTCTTCAATAACTAGGTTTTGACCAAAATTTCTTTAATTACAATCACACAAGTAATTAAAATTAGATATGTTTTGTAAAGAATTTTATTTTATTGAATAATATATTTACACCCTTATATCTTGTTATGAATGTGAACCACAATTAACTTTATTTTGACCTTTCAAATGAAAATTTTATTTCTTTTTTAATCTTCTAACTATATTTTTTTCATTTATTCTTATTGTCTAATTGTAAGATTTTATTAAAAAAAGAATTTGAAAAAACCGATCACGTTTAACATAAGGACCCTGCATAGATTAAACAATTGATTCCCTAAACAAATTCACATAAAAAAATAAAATAGTTTTTTTAATATATATGAAGGGATTTATTTACATTAGGTGTAAGTTTTTTCAACTTACACAGCATCCTCACCATCCATTCTTTTAAATCTAATAGCTCAAACTTATCACATACATGGCTCATTATTGTTAACATTTAATGATCATTAGATCTAAATAAATAGATGGTAAAAATGTTGTGTAAGTTGGAAAAACTTACCCTTGGAGTAAATATATATTCACTTTTATAATTTAGCATCACAGTTGTTTTCCTTTTTTTTTTAAAAAAAAGCATGAATTATTTTCTCAAAAAATATATAGGTGTTTATTTTGAAATTTGTTTAATAAAAATAAATTGTATAAATAAACTGCATGATAAGAAGATATACATAATAATACATAGAGATTACTTTTTATGCTGGATGTAATATATCTTAAATAAATATCCTATAATTTTTCTCCTCTCATATTTTATTTTTTTCTTTTAATTATTTTTTTAATGTGTGTGTTACAATATTAAAAAATGTTTATCGTGAAAAAGATGGTGTATTTTTTTTTGTCCATAATTTCCGCTAAAAACTCCCAAACTCGTACGCAATTCCGCCAAGGCAAGCCACATGAGTATCTATTCCATATAAATAAATGACAAACTGCATCAATAACAGCTACAACTACTTCACATAGGAATAAAAACTCGTCTTTCTCCATCTCTCACTGCAAATCCAGACGAGACATCAACAACAATGGCTTCTTCCATCACCAAAACCTCCTTTTTCCTAACAATAACACTTCTTGTCTTCATCAACACCATATCATCAACACAAGCACAGACACAGGACTGTGCAAGCAAGCTAGTTACCTGTGCCAATGACCTCAACACCACCACCAGACCATCGGAAACTTGTTGCAGTGCCATCAGCGACGCCGTAACCAACCAACTTGCTTGTCTCTGCAACCTCTACAACACTCCTGGCCTCCTTGCTTCGTTCAATGTTAGTGTTGAACAGGCTCTTAACCTCACTTCGAGATGTGGTATTCCTGCTACTCTCAGTGCCTGCAACTCCACAGGTATTTTTAATTATCACTAATTCTGTGCTTCTTCTTTTTTGTGTTTGATTTTTGATATGGGTTTTTGATGATTTTGGTGAAACGGGTTGTTGTTTTTCTAGTAATTGAAAGGGATTTCATTGCGTAAGATTGAGATGGGAGAAGAGAAATTGTGAAATTGGAATTTTAAGTTCCATAATTTTTGGTCAGTTAGGATTTAATTGGGTTTTAATGATCTGTTCTTTTTTGTTTTATTCAGTGTCTTTTCGTTTATTACGATTTTTTTTTTTTAAAAGAGAGAAATGTCATTTCATCTTAACTTTGTGTTTTTTTGACAAAGATGCAATTCCTTAATCAGTAAATCGAGAACATGATTTTGATAGAAGTTATAATGTTTATTTTTGTAATTTAGTTGAACTTTTCTTTTACTAAGTTTTTACTATTTCCTGCAACAGCGGCTTCCCCCACTTCGGCTCCACCGCCTCCAGGTAACTTCTAATCTTCATTATTTCGCTCATACATTTAATTAAATATATATGTGTTTGTCCTAAAACTAATAATCTTGAACTAATTTTCAATTATTGAAGAATTCTCCAAATTCTTCAAACCAATCGGCTTGTATAATATGAAGTTTTTTTAAAAAGACAAGTTGTGCAAATCTTCCACCGGAGCCTAATTCATTTTCTTGAATTCTTAAGTTAGAGCTTGCGCAGAAACCGATCTTGCAACAATATTAATATTGAAGATGACGGTTTGTGCTTTTTATTAATTAATATAATAGACATAACATCCTTGTTTAGGGTATAGTTTTGGTTGGTCCTACTCAATTTTTAAACTAACTAGTAATTTGCTTGTGCTACGCACAATGTTTAGAATTTTTATTATTTATACGAAAATAAAGTTAATTATGAAAAAAGAGAATATCAAAGTTTATGTCTAATGTTTATAATTTACTTTTTATATTATTTTGTAATTATATGAGTATATCAATTAACTACTGTTAATTAGTTACTATGTAGTTAGTAAATGTAATTGTCCTATAATTATTGTTAAATACACTTAAAGTGACTTTGTGCAGTAAGTAAATTAAGGAGTCTTGTATCAAATAAATAGGAATCACTTAAAAAAAACCATAATGATTATAGTTTCGTTGTTTACTCTAAAATGTTTTTTTTTAATTAATATTTACATAATATGAATTCAATATATCAATTGTATTTTTTAGCTTATTTTAAAAGTTTAAGATAAATTTGTATTTTTCATCTGAAATTGTTTATATAGATTTATTATTTGACTTCTTCATAACGATTGATAGATTTATTTTTCTAATTTTATACTCCAAAAATCTGTAATTATAATTTGCAACCTCTTAAACTATACACTAAGAGTTTGTTGATAGTGTGTTAGCAATATTTTTAGATAATACTGAAATTCTTTAAAATTTTGGTAGAATGTTTTTTATGTGGAATATTTTTGTTTGATCTTTTATAAGTACATGTTAATCTATGGAGTTGTGACAATTATATTTAATTTTTAAATGAATAAATATTAAATCATTGAAAAAATAAAGATAATAAAAGAAGAATATAATAAAGTTTAACTATTAATTTATTAGTTAAAATAGAAAATAGAGATTTATAATGTGTCACTTCTTATCATGATACACTATCATTAGTTGTTTGAGAAACGAACTGTTTATGTAGAGTGTCTGCATAGATATGTTGCACTTCATGTAAAAAGATTAAAAATTGAACTTCATCTTATTGCTTCAAAGAAAATAGTATAGAAATTGATCCCAAGACCAAGGGTTTTTAAATTCTAAAAAATGATTATTAGTTTTTATTGCGAACCCTAAAGAGATGCTATCGATTTTTTGTCCTTTAAACTCAAGTGAATTGAAAAATAAGAGCAACACAGTAATATGCCTCCAATATTTTTGTGTTTAAAGAGGATTACAAATGCATTGCACTTGAAATTGGTAGCAAGAACAAATTACTGAACTAGTAGAGAATGAACTCAGAATTAATACATAATGTTCTTGGAGTGAAGACTTATTAGAGTCAAAGTTAGGGTACAAAGAATAAATGTTATTAGAAATAATATAACAAAATTTAAAATATGATATATATCTTATAATCTAAAACCAACCTAAAAAACAAGTTTCAGTAAAAAGTTTATCTAGAGATTCATACTTTGAGAATGAATTCATATACTTTCTATTTCTAACTTTATTGTATTTATAATATAAATGAAGTGTGCAAAATTAATGACAAAACAGTAGAGAGAAGAAAAAATCATTACAAAGTTATTGGCTATAAAAATTTTAAATATTTATTAATTGTTTTATTTTTTAATAATAAAATGTCACATGTCTTAAAACTAAAAATATATTTATTGTAAATTAAGAAAAACTCTCTAAATATTATATATATTAATTAGTGACACAATTAAAGTAATAATTTTTTTTTTCAGAAATTAAAGCCTTATAGTATACAAAGAGATAGTATGATGTTTTCGGTGCCACCAATCTTGACGTTAGTTGGAACAGCTGGCCTAACACTCATTTTCTGTGATCACACTCCAATACTTTCCATCAATGAAAAGACAAAAAGCACATGTAACTGTAAACATGTGGTGCTTTAAGATGTCCAATCCCAGGCTCAACTAGTGATCAAAATTAAACTTTGATGTAGCTTTAGTCGTTAACACGTTGATTATGAACGAATTTTATCTGAAATATTTTCCGTTGGTTGTGCGATTTGTCGTAAATTATAAAAGTGGATCAAAATTAAACTTTGGCCTTATTTAGTTGGTAACATGCTGATTATATAAATAGATCATAGAAATAAATTTTTCTACGTTTGTTTAAAAATACAATATGATTGAATAATGATTATGAAGTTTCAATATTCTGACTAATGGACTTATAGCTCATTGGTACTAAAGTCTATTCCAACACCAAGAAAGCGTGAATTTGATAATTAATTAGAGCAAGTAAAATGACTTATAAAAAAATTACTTTCATTTGAATTTAACATGTAAGATTTTTCTGTGTTAACTTACACAAATGGATTTTATCAACTGCAGTTCCTGGGAATGATGGCTTCAGAATGACATGGACTGGATTTTCTAGCTTGATCTTATTAGCAGCCTATGTGTTGTTCTATTGAGCTGCCTACCTTGTCTGAGGCTTGGAGTAAATAATGCTGACATGATTCGTGTGTTAGGGACCATATTTTCGCATTTGGAGATTTATTGGTTCGTCATTTGCATTATATCTCATTGATTTGAATATTTGTTGCTATTGTACGTATTTTTAATTCTTCAACCTTATGTGCCATTTGAGTTACGAGTGTATGCTTGTTACACTAGTGTTTACTGTTCAGTACTAAATATTACTATGTGGTAGCCATGCTTTTTTGGCTGCAATTACGATTTGCGAATCCATTTATTTTGACAAATACCTGTTACTCCCTTTGTCCCAATTTGAGTGACATTTTTTTATAACATAATTGTCACTCGCTTCATCCCAATTTTCAATTGTATAAATTATCATGTGTTTTTGAACTGATATAAATTAACATGTTAAATTCATGAAAGGATAGAACCTTAATTTTGTAGTCATCTTAACAAAATAATTGATAATTTTTGCTAATAGATCAGCTAATATACTAATCTCTAAGAAAAAAAGATCACCATGATTAGAATGCCTGGCAAAATGTGAAAATGATAGATAATGACTTCTCACAATTTGTGGTCCTCTTCATTTTTTTTTTGAGTTGATAGCTAAAAATAAGACAAACTTTATCCATTTTATCAAAAAATAGTCTAAATTTAACACAATAATATGATATATTATGAACTTTAATTTTAGTATCAAATACAATTTGTTATCCATTTTTCATTAAATTTTTCTATTAGACCTTATGTGTAAGCCATATGTACAGTGTCACGACCCGTTTTCGGACCATGACCGACGTACAAGATGATCTGAACCGGAGGTCCGGACCATCTCGCACAAGCATCGAATAACAGATATACTACCCAAAAATCATTTGACATACATGCGAGTATAAAATGATTACAACAATAGATATGTAAATATATATTCATAAATGGTAATTCAAGAATATATATGCAAATCGTATACATGTAAGATCAATGCCCAAAAATCAAAATGCAACTCAATAACCCACTAGCATTCTGTGCGGAGCCCTATTAAAATAAAGGAGCCTGAGCAAAAGGGCATCAATTAACCAAATCATTGACGCCTTACTGAGTATCTGAATGCCGGATGGTTGCTGAGTCAAATAGCACCTGGAAAATATTAAGGGGGTGAGAAATCTCAATGAGGGGCGATACTCCAGATCGCCTCATACTTGCATCTCACATAC
>CAODLS013369466.1:0-10441 GCA_948243855.1 Flueggea neowawraea | reverse complement strand
ATTTGATCATCATCATCGCTGCACTCAGTTGAGTCACAATAATCTACTAAGCCTTTACCCTTCAAATTCTCCATAATAAGGTTATCATATGCGCTGCATAAAACTGAGAAAACAAACACAATCAGTATATTAATTAGTAATAATACTTCAATCAAATATATTAATAAACTATAACATTGATAGAACATATAATTAAGTCACAATACTTCAATCAAATCTAGATGCTGACATTAAGTCACTGTGTCTTATATTAAGTCACAAGAAAACATTAAGTCACCGTGCGCCATATTAAGTCACCACTCATCAATAATTAAGTCACCTTCTACAACATGACATTAAGTCACGATACCTCAAATTAAGTAACCAATGTTGATATTATGTTACCAAGAAAAATTGTCACATGACACCCAATTAAGTAACAGGCCATCAATAATTAAGTCACCCTCTGGATCCTAAAATTAAGTCATTACACCTCCAATTAAGTCACTACTTCTTATATTAAGTCACAAGAAAAAAAATTAAGTCACTGTGCGCCAAATTAAGTCACTACATTTCAAATTAAGTAACTAGGATCATTAAGTCACATGGAACCAAATTAGGTAACGGGGGGTCAATAATTAAGTCACCCTTTGGATCCTTAAATTAAGTTACTACACCTCAAATTGAGTCACTACTTCTTATATTAAGTCACCAGAAAAAATTAAGTCACCGTGCGCCAAATTAAATCACTACTCATCAATAATTAAGTTAACTTCTATAAACTTAAATTAAGTCACTACACCTCAAATTAAGTAACTTATGCTGATATTAAGTCACTGGGAAACATTAAGTCACATGGAACCAAATTAAGTAAAGGGGTCAATAATTAAGTCACTCTTTAGATCCTTAAATTAAGTCACTACTTCTTATATTAAGTCACAAGAAAAAATTAAGTCACCGCGCGCCAAATTAAGCAACTACTCATCAATAATTAAGTCACCTTCTATAAGCTTAAATCAAGTCACTAAACCTCAAATTAAGTAATTTACGTTGATATTAAGTCACCAGGAATAATTAAGTCACATGGAACCAAATTAAGTAACAGGGGGTCAATAATTAAGTCACTCTCTGAATCCTTAAATTAAGTCACTACACCTCAAATTAAGTCACTAATTCTTATATTAAGTCACAAGAAAAAATTAAGTCACTACTTTTTATATTGAGTCACAAGAAAAAAACTAAGTCACCATGCGTCAAATTAAGTCACTAGTCATCAATAATTAGCTCACAGTACTCATCAATAATTAAGCAACCTTCTATAAACTTAAATTAAGTCACTACACCTCAAATTAAGTCACAAAAAATATTAAGTCACCGTGCGCCAAATTAAGTCACCACTTATGAATAATTAAATCACCTTCTAAAAGTTGAAATTAAGTCACGAGACCTCAAATTAAGTAACTTATACTAATATTAAGTCACCAGAAAAAATTAAGTCACATGGCACCAAATTAAGTAATTGGGCATCAATAATTAAGTCAGCATTTGGATGCTGAAATTAAGTCACTATATCTTATATTAAGTCACAAGAAAACATTAAGTCACCGTGTGCCAAATTAAGTCACTACTCATCAATAATTAAATCACCTTCTATAAGATGACATTAAGTCACGAGACCTCAAATTAAGTAACCAATGCTGATATTTAGTCACCAGGATAAATTAAGTCACATAGCACCTAATTAAGTATCTGACCATCAATAATTAAGTCACCATCTGGATACTGAAATTAAGTCACTAGACCTAAAATTAAGTCACGACTTCTTATATTAAGTCGTAGGAAAAAATTAAGTCACCCTGCGCCAAATTAAATCATTACGCATCAATAATTAAGTCACATTCTAGAAGCTGAAATTACGTCACAAAATCTAAAATTAAGTAACTTATGCTGATATTAAGTCTCCAGGTAAAATTAAGTCACATGCCACTAAATTAAGTAACTTGGCATCAATAATTAAGTCACCAATTTAGTTAGCAAATTTTTTTTCCTTAAATCCGAAAATTATTAGAAAGAAACTCTCATAAATGTTACATCTATTTTTTTTTATTTTCTTCATTCAAAATGTGTTTTTTTATGAGGTATTACCTCTTTAAACAAACTTCTATCAACATATTAAACTTCTCCAAATTACATATGGAAAAACATCTAATCTACATAATATTAACAACAATTTACAAACAAAAACATAGTTCATTTCAATAAATATAAACACATACCTTTATTTCAGTTTTTTCTTGTGAAAAACTTCAAACTTCCTCATATCCATATCAATGAGCTCCCATCAGTTTTTCTTTAGTCCTAAAAGAAAAAAAACCATTACAATTAACATGTAGTTTACCAAAATAATTTTGGTTTCTTCTGCAAATGAGCATAGTAGAAAAGAGAGAAGAAAAATGGTGGGAGTTTATGCCGGGGACGTTGTTTTATTTGCAGAAAATATTGGTTGTTAAAATTTATTGCCATGCATTTATTTTACCAAATCAAATTAATGAGCCAACAAACAAAAAATGAAGTTGTTACTTAATCTGTGAAGTAGTGCCTTAATTTTGAGAATATTTACTTAATTTATTATCTGAAAATTATTGCATGCTCTCATAATTGTTTCCCAACATTAAAATATGGAATGACTGAGATTCATTATCTCTCATCCGATGGCTACAAATAAGAGTCATCAATAAGAACTAATCTTAAGAGTCCTCTTTGAAGTATTACCCTTCATTTTTCTGCTTCAGTGGATTAATACATCAATTTATATATAAGACTAAAATCAAATAAATAAGGTCAAAGTACCAGAAAGTCCTCGGAATACTAAACTAATAGTTATTTGGTCCTCAACTGCCATAAACTTCCTACTTTTTCTAAAGATTTCAACATTTTTAACTTTTTCTTTTTTTTCCAACTCATATTTTCGTTACACTTCTTGGAAAATTTGAATGCCTCAACTGCTAACGAATGCAGGAGTAATAATCCTTGAAATCACAGGAACTACCACCATAAAATCTTCATATCAGCATCACTAGTTTGATCAAATCAATATGACAAGTTTTCATGACGTACATTGATTTAAAGTTAATTAGAATCTGTAGGATCAATCAATAATATGAATGACTTCAAAAGTTTGGTTGCCATTTGTTTAACAGAAATGCTATTCAGATTATGAAAATGTGAAAATGAGCTTAGCTTCATTCAACTGAAAATTGAAGTATATGTACAAGAGAGACTAAATTACCAAAGACGTGTAGAAAAGGAAAACAATCAAACATAACAGAATTGCTTAGCTGGAAAATTAAGCTGCTAACATAAATACTAATACATTGGTTTCTGGACGGATGCAAAGGCTGATTGATTATAATAGTGTAAACAAATTATTTCACAACAGCAGACTGCCATTGAGCAATGTTCAGCTTCATGGGAACTTCTAGTGACAAGAGATTGCTTCTTGGACTTCCTATTAGCCATTGATCGTCCAAGAAACAGACAAAACCCATTAACTGATATGCGTGAATCAGGGAAACTAGCCCAGTCACTATCAGCAAGTACAGATACTACATCTAACAGTAATCTAATTTATTAAGGTTATCATAGAATATCCTAGAAAACGCTTGCATTTGCGACAATCTTGTTGCATTTTTTTGTTAAATGCTCTAGATTATCATTTTCACATCAATGATATGCAGTTCTAGAATAAATTCTGCACCTTTGGTTGAATAAGGAGGTGGATGCAATTTGATGCAAAAAATGGCAGACTGCCTCTTAATTGTTTAAAGAAAAAAGAAGCATAATTCTGAAGCAAAATCAAAGCAACTTTTATGTGAACTGAAATCAACTGAAAGTTGAAGGTACCGGAGGCCTGTTACAGTTTGCAGCATGTGAACTCACTTTTCTCTTCTCTGCATTACGTTCTATGGAATTTTGCAGTGCATGTTCATCTGAGCCATCACTTCCAGTCTGTTCATCCTTGTCTTCCTTGTCGACTTATCTGCATCTTTGTCTGGATTTATTCGCCTCTTCCTTTTTATTGAAGCCTTCATCACTACATGCTGTTTATATACTCCATTTGGTGAGAGTAGCAGTACTCATCAGGGTTTCTCTTATATTCACTGCCTATTTTCCCAGTGTTTGGCCTCATCAATGGTGTTTCTAATTGATCGATCATGTCATCATCGGCATACAACGGAAGGACTCCGCAATTCTCAGCTACTCTGTGTTCATTTAAATCTCCATCCAAGAAAAAGAATTCAAATGAAACCTTATAATTGCAGTCTTCGCTGAACCACTGTCGCCTTTTCTCTAGTTGTTCACATAAAGTGTAATCGTACCAAATTAATATATGGTTAGACTCCAAGCACATGAAGCAAGCAGAGCAGCACATGATAGTAGTGCTGTCACCGTTGATATTTTGAAAATGACATCTACAGTGAAGTCTATTATCAGGGTAATGACAATTGAGTTCAGTAACGGCACATAGAGCAAATCCCAAGAAGCGGGAATGTTCCATCGTGAGAAGCTCGAGTGTAACTAACGTTCCCGCATCCGAAGAGGCAAAGTCCTTTGGAATTTCACTTCCAGGATAATGTATCCTAAAATGAGGTCGTACTTCCTGTTTGCAGAACAACAATGGATCACATATTAAGATAATTGAATTGAAAAGAGTGAATGGGTAAAGAATTATACCGAACGGTAACTTTTTGCTTTCATTGCCATTCGCTTGATTCTGAGGTTTATGCCCGGAGAAGAATCGTGCCAGGTATTCTCGTCCATTTTGAGGCAATTGGTGAAGGTGAAATCCTGATAAGTGAGCAAGTCGAAGTCTGCATTGAAGAATTTTTGAAGGTTACATATTTTTTTCAGTGATCTGCAGTCATCTGCATATATGACTCGCAAAGTTGCAGGAAGCTCTGGCACAGATTGAAGATTCATGCATGAACGGAAAAGAAGCTCTCTAAGGTTGGAAAGTTTCTTAATGCTTGGAGGTAAGCTTTGAACATCTGTAAAACTTAAATCCAGGTATGTAATGGTCGATACCATCTCATCAGGCAAGCAATCTATGGTCTCCAATAATGTTAGTGATTTAACATTTGAAGAGTTGAACAAACTGCATCTTTGGAGAGATTTAGAGAAAAATATGTTGAATGGGACATTTGTAAGGTTTGGGCACTCGTCCAAGCCCAACTGAGAAAGATTGAGGTTCTGAATTGACAATGGAACTTCCTTTATTGCAGTGCGACGTAAATATAAGAATTTAGTACTCCTTGAAACATCAGGAAAATTCACCAGATTTGAGCAGCCTCGAAGGTTAATAACTTCAAGATATTTCAAATTAGCAGTACTTGGAAGACTCTCAATGTATATGCAGTTACTCAGATCTAGATGGCAAAGCTGACCAAGATATCTCATTGTTGAGGGAGCCTTCTCCATATTGGTATAATAATTCTGATTTGTATTCGAAATATTTGTGGCCTGCGATGAACTTGGAATTATATCATACGAGTGATAAGGTTCAACTTCGTTCGAAACTTCAACTCCCTGCCATGAAAGAGAAAATCGACTAAATACGTCAAGATTTATAAAAAATATGTTATTTATGATCATACCTTGTCTTCCTCCAACAATTTTTCAACATTGCTGTGGGGCAGTCTAAGCACAAGAAGGTTTGATGGATGGAAATTGGCTGGCAAGGATTTGGAGGGAAAACCATGCCAGTAAAGGTATATCAGATCATCAGGGAAAGACTCGAGCCCTTGTTGGGGAAGGACAACCTTAAATTTATTCTGATCCTTAGAGTCAGCATCCTCCTGATCAGAAGCATAGAATTTGAGGAATTTAAGATTAGGTGTCCTCGCAAAGGCTTTAGCATCCAAGTGGAGTACTTCTTTGGTTTTGGATATGTCTAGGCTTATGCTTTCTACTCTTTCCCATTCCTACCAGAAAATGTAAAACGTTAAAAATATACCTAGATTTCATATAAACAGCCAAAAATGAAATTAGATATGGAAGTAAGCCTTACCTTTTTACTCTTGAACACCTTGGCAATGTCTTTGTAAATCCATAATCTTGCACGATCAGGCAACTGTTTCTCACATTCAATTTCTCTACCCATTTCTTGCAATAAATTGTGCATTTTTACTTCTCCTTACGATGATTCAGTCAAGAGGCACTTGTCAATGAGATAGCTTATGTCCACAGAGAAGTCGCTAAATTTAAATCGGTTTGCAATACCAACATCCTCACCATTGAGAAAACACGCAATATCAAGGAATATGACACTAATATTATGCAACACGACATCTCAGATGCTTTGCTTAAGGAAGAACTTGATGTCCATGACGCTTTGGATCTTCATTTGTCACAAAAAGAGGTGTTTCTACATGGAAAAAGTCATGTATGATGTCTGGAAAAGGGTGATCGTAATTCCTCATTTTTCCATAGCGCCATTGCACGCCAGAGAATCTATAATTCATTTCATGGTTTAATGATTAATGGTAACTTGGTCCTTGATAAGCTTCCTTTGCAGAATCATGTAATAGCTTATTTTCAGAATTTATTTCATTCAAACAGCGGGAATTTCCAGGATTTTTCTTCTATGGCCTCGGTCATTCCATCTAGCATAACTGCAGAAGCCAATAGTATGCTCACTCGTGTCCTGAATGATGAAGAAATTCGTGCAACTGTGTTTTCTATGGATGCTGATAACACCCTTTGGGCCGGATGGGTTCTTCGGCATATTTTTTAAAGCTTATTGGGATATTGTCCACCGGGAGATATTTGACACAGTCAAATATTTCTTCATATGACAACCAGTCTCAATTCTAGTAACATGGTTCTCATTGTGAAGACTCTAGAGGCCAATCATGTGACTGCTTTTCGTCTCATTATTTTAAATAACTTTGTTTTCAAGGTTATTACTAAAAATGTAGCAGATCGCATGGCTACTATTGCCACCCATAGTATTTCTCCTAATCAATTTGGGTTTTTGAAGAATCGGAATATATCTGAATGTATTGGCTTAGCATCCGAAGGTGTAAACATGCTGAATCGTAATGATGGCAACATGGCTCTTAAGATTGATATTAAAAAGGCTTTTGATACCGTGGAATGGGACTTTGTCATTGCTATTCTTAATGCTTTCAGATTTTCCACTATATTTCAGGAGTGGCTTCTTGATATCTTTAAGTCGGCCCGACTATCTATTATCTTCAATGGGAAGACTTGTGGTTATTTTCCTTGTTCGAAGGGTGTGAGACAGGATGATCCCCTTTCTCCACTGCTTTTGTGTATTGCAGAGTGTTGAGCCAGTTTGGTCAACATGTGAACTCCTTCTATGTTTTGATGATTCAACAAAACAATTGAAATAATTCAGCTACGCACGTAATACAACCCTCTAAGCGCATTAAAGAATAATCTAAGCTTATAGCACCATGACCTGTGCGCATTGATCAAGCAGAGTAATTCTAGGCTATCTAGAAATGAACATTGTGTGCGTCGAAGAATGCACGTGGAAGCGATGCAACGCACATAGCACGATATATTATGCTCATAAACGTGGATTTTACTCAGAAGATAGAATGAACCAGACCTATATTGTGTGCATTATACCCAGTAGTTTGCACGTAGAAGAGATAGGTTTCTCACTAGTCTGAAGGTAGCATCATGCTATGCACGCAGAAGAAATGCTAAGCACGTAGACGGGATTGAGTTTAAAGCTGAAGAGGGCTCACAAGAAAAAGGCAACGATGCGTGAAACCATGTATCAGTTCGCGTAGAAGAGTAAGGGTGACATCTTTGAAAGTCAATACTACACACATGGTAGAAGGATCCACGCACGTAGACGTGGGTGACATGGAATCTGAGATGAAGACAAATTCTGTTAGAGTGTGTCAAAATATCAAAAGGGAATATTCTCTAACAGATGCAGGTGATGTCAGAAGATTTCATACTACGCACGTAGAACAAATGCTACGCACACAGACGAGAATGAGCTATACGATCGACAAATCTGAGATACTCCTCGAGAATTTCAAATTTGAATATTCTCTGACACAATCAGTTGAAGAATCAAAAGTGTGATCTTGGAAATACATTAATGCACGTAGAAGGTTGTGCTAAGCAGTCAAGACAGTTGATCCACGCACTCGAAAGACATGTTGTGCACATAGTAGCTACCTGGTATCAAATTATCTCAAGCAGTAGCTACAATATCATGATTTACTTTCTTTATTGCCACAAAATAATAATCCATGTTTTTCAATTATACTTCTATGATATTGCAAATGAAATTCAAAACCGAATGAATGTAATTCAAAATTCTCATCTAGCTAGAAGTATTATGAAAAAAATTGATGAAAATACTAAAAAGAAATCCATATGCTCGGTTTTTTTGAAGTTTGAAAGATCAACAACCTTTAGACGATCTTCAAACTATGATAAGAGGAAAGACCAAAAAGTGTATAATGGACTGAGTGTAGATCAAAAAGTTATAATTGTTGACTATAAGTAAGTGTGACAAAACAAATACGCGCCTTTCTTTGGTCCATTGTGTAACATCTTGCCAGTTTCTTTTGTAGCAATCAGTTTGACTCTGATCTAATCTTTAAATGTTTGGGATGATAATCGGATGTATGAGGATGACTAATGATGTTTTGGAGTAATTTATGACCTTTGATCTTGGTGTTGTTCAATTGGATTGCATGGAAGAAGTGGAAGAAATCAATTCGTGAGGAATCAGCCCTTGGTACTCGATCAATGGTTTGGATAGTCGACTAACCAGGTAGTCAACTAATAGCTTTGGGTGGTTGACTAATGGAATATGTTCTTTCGTAGTTGACTACCGGTTTTAGGTAGTCAACTAGCGACTTACAGCTCTATATATATCCCAACCCCTTCAGCCTCACTCCATTTTCCACCAAAACTCACTCCAAATCTATCAAATTTCCTCTCCCATTGCCTTCCCATAATTCCTTAACACTCTTTGAGGTAAGATCAAATCTCTAAACTCTTTATTTCTCCATTTTCATGTTTGAATCATAGTAGAATGTTTTTGGCATTTTGAGCTAGAGTTCGAATTTTGCTTGTCTCCATTTTCATGTTTGAATCATAGAAGCCGCTTATTAGTCTTGTTTCTATTTCATTTGTACCGGAGGCTCAAATAGAGAAAAGTATGGTTCTGTCAATTTACTAACGGTGATAGGTTGCATTTTATGCATGTTTTATGTTGCATTTTATGTTTGTTTTGCATTGTAAATTATTTTTCTTTGTGTGTTTTTATGTGTTGTTTGTTTCTTTAGTTGTTTATGTGAATATTGGTGAAAAGCGAAGAATTGGAGTTGTGTTGGTGCATTTTGGCGTTGATTGCATTATGGCATGACTATGCCATAGAAAACACGTTGACTGGGTTGACCATTTTGTATTGGACCGCGTGCTACACTGTTGTGCCTTGGTTTTTGAGCCTCCTAGACGTGTTTGAGGGCTGTTAGCTTAGTTTTGCTGCTAGAACAAAACAATTAACATTATTATTATTGTTATTAGCTATTTTAAAGGGGAATTAGGTTTTCTTAATTAGGACACATATTTTTACCTTGTATTTGGCTATTGGCGGCTCTCTTCTCCATCTATCATTCACAAATGACTTGGACAATAACTTTCATCAATTATTTTGGCTTTATTCATCTAGCATGTGTAACTAAACCTCTTTCTAGTTAAGGTACTTTCGAAATTCAATTCATTAATGATGTGAGACTCTTATTTTAATTGTTATAAAGTATTTTGAGTATTTTTTCAGTTTCTGTGCTTGAGTTCTTTTATTATTATTTTGATTGATTAACAAGGGCATATTGGTTGATTCATTGAGATAATATATTGTTATTTACGATTGATAGTGCATCACATTAGTCCTAATCTAGGTAACGAATAACGTGAATTTATGTGTTGGATATTGTTCATTGTTATGAAACTGAATAATCTGGTTTAAATGAATCACGACGTTTCTGGTTTCACTGACTAGGATAAGGGTCTATTTAATTCGTACTACTGTCATAGATGTAACCTTGTTAGGGCATCCCGAGGGTTGTCTAATAGTTAAAGAAATAGTTTGCAGAGCGTCCCGGAGCTATCGACTATGTAAGAAGAGATTGGTTAATCGAGTGCGTCACCGTTAACTATAACTCTATCTATTCGTATGCTTTATACTTGATCTTTTGTGTCTATGATCAACTGATTAGATTGAACATAGAAGTACTTTAGCTAGGCTTTTACTATTATTGAATTCTTCTTAATTTTATTACTGTTGTTTATTTATGTGATTATGAATTTTAATCTCCGCTTGTTTTTAATTTTTGTTTCACTCTCATTCTGATCAACTTTATTTTATTTTTATGTTTCAGCAATTAAACAAATTTTCACCGGT
>CAODLS013368982.1:0-10181 GCA_948243855.1 Flueggea neowawraea | reverse complement strand
GTCTTCCAAAAATATCCGTTCAACAGCATCCTCATTCTCAAAAGTCACAAACCCAAAACCCCTAGATCTTCCAGTTTTATGATCCAGCATAATTTGATGGTCAACAATGCTACCATATGAAGAGAAGTATTCCCTTAACTCATCTGCAATGAAGGCCATACTCATCAAAAGTGAGAACAAAATTAACTCATCCAAAGTGAGAACAAAATTAAGATTGTTAAACAGAAAATATATAATCTAAGACAGGGCTGCAATCTAGTACCTTCAGTTAAAGATGGTGGTATCCCTCCAATAAATATTTTCTTTGCTCTTACTACACCTTTGCTCTCCATATCTCCCTTTGGAACAGTCCTCTTCACTTCCACCTGACATAGAATAAAGAACAACCAAAAGTTCAATTAAGCACAAAGATGATGATATAAGTTGAAAAAACAAATTAATGTTTAATTAACCATGTCAAAATCATCAAAGAGAGATGGTTACCGTTCTTCCATCTATAACATGCTCATCTTCCAAAGCCCTTTCAGCAGCTCCTGGGTCGGCAAAAGTTATAAATCCAAACCCTCGTGGCCTCCCAGTATTTCTGTCCATCATTATGACAGCATCCGTGATTTCTCCATACTTGCTGAAGTAACTACTGAATGTCTCTGAAACCAAATGACAACGATAATACAGAAACAAATATTCAGCACAAACCATCCCTAACCCAACACTGCACCCTCTCTACATCTCTCACCACATATAACTCAAAACAAGCCATATTAGCTTAAATCTCTACATTCTCTCCGCCGGTTCAGAACAATCAGCAAGAACAGCTTCACTACTCAACAACTTGGTAAGTTCTAATTCTGCTGAATAAGTAAGGCAACTATATAACTACTACCCGTACAATTCCCAAAAGCAGCACCACATTATTGTTAATTCAATTGAATTCTATAAATTGAAAGGCGTGAATTTGGAGAAATAAGATAAGTAATACCTTCTGTAGTATCCCAGGAGAGGCCACCGACAAAGAGTTTTCTAACAACAACAAAAACCCACAAGAGTTATTATCATCATTATCATTTTCCACCACTGAGAGATCCCCAAACCCGTTAACACAGATATACATATGCATAAATTTCTATTCTTTCGGGTTCCGTACCCTCAATTCACACAAACTGACTGACTAACTAACCAACCAACTAACTAACTATCTAAACTAAACTAACCCTGCTGAAGAAGAAGAGGAAGAAGATGAGTCGCGAATGTTGAATGAGTGGTGCCTCTCATTGCCTCCACTACCAATCTCGTCCTCTCGTTGCTGTTGCCGAAGATGGTGATGATGATGATGATGCGTATCTTCGTAATCTTCCTGTTCTTCTCCGGCGTCGTAACTCACTACGTTGCCTTCGAATTGTCTCTCGCTGTGTCCGTAATCGTAATCCATCGACTCACAGTTTTCTCTTTCACCTGCAAAGTTATTATGGACGTCTAGCTGGTTAGGGTTTTGGTAGAGGGAGCAATGATTTTTTCGGATTGGATTTTTCGTTTTGATTGCAGAAAACCCTAGGCTACAAAGAAACGTCACCGTTTAAATAGGTGGAGAAAGAGGGACTCTTTTTTTTTTTTGAAAATTCCGATTTCGTTGTGCTTTATATGGCTGAGGCTAGATTAGAGATTTTATTGGAGGGACTTTAACGACGTCGTTGTGGGCCGAAATGGAGTACATCTGCAAAAATAAAATAATAAATATCCTCAAAGAGAATATAAATAAATTATGAAGAGAATATAAATAAATTATGACTATTCATGAAGCTGAAATGTGATTTTTAATAATCTCTTAAAAATTATATTTTTTTAAAATGTATCAAATTTTTGACATTTTAGTGTTATACACGGCATCATCACCATTACACAAATAATCATTCAGCTCAAGTTATAAATGTGATCAAAATCATCCCAACTCTTCTTTATAATTGTCCTCTACATGCATACTTATGGCTATATAAACGTCTACATATTTTTTTTATAAGTTATTTTATTCACTCTCACTGAAAATCGAATTTATAAAATGATGTTTTATTTTATTCGTTCTCATTAGAAATCGTATTGAATTTATGATTTCATTCGAGTTGATTCCACAGTCAATAAACTACTATTAAGAATCGATTTAACTACTATTGAAAATCCAATCGAAAATCAAATCTACGTCTACCATTAAGTTATAAGCGTATTGGTATGTGTTTGCATATTTGATATTCCCCGAGTTTTCGTCTATTAACAATCATATTTAATCTCTGTAAAAAAAAACCATACTTATAATCCAAAAACAAAAGAACAATGAAGCATCTCAAGCTAGACATGTTAGAGGAGAGAAATAGACAAGTAACGTCGGCATCAAGTCTCAAATCACGTTTGGCTCTCATTTGTCATCCTACTCGTCGTCAACAAATTCCTCCTCCTCGTCTTCCTCCTCATTCTCATCCAATTCTTCTTCCTCGTCCTCTTTTTCATCATTAACAATAAACCCACCAAGTGTCTCATCTTCCTCGTCTTCTTCTTCCTCCTCTTCCTCTTCTTCTTCACGAGAAATCTCCTTTCTTTTCACATCCTTCCGTGGTTTAATTGCGTCTTTCGACCTTGTCAAGTACTTGGGTCTCACACCCACTGCTTTCTTTAGCACCACCTCCTTATCTTCTTCACTTTCACCAGTCCAATCCTCATCTTCTTCCTCCTCGTCGCCGCCGCCACTTTTCTTTCTCTTCCGCCTCTTCTTTTTACCATCGCCGTCATCATCATCATCACTACGCCTATAAGATTCCTCCAGAAGCCAATGCCAATTATTCACTCCGCGAACTCTCTGCTTCGGATAACAATCAACTCATGCCCAATCACCAGAAAACCAAACTCTGCATTTCCATAACACAAAGATCAACACTTTGAATCATAAAAAGTACAAAGATCGAAACTTTAACTAAGTCAAGACCAAACCTTCAACTGGCTTAATCTTTGAAACATCAAAACTTTCCAAATCCACACTCTGTATCCCCCTCACATTGAACCAAACAGGGCTTTGACTAGAAACACAGAACCCATCACCTGCTGCTGCATCTCCACTCTCCGAATTTCTGAAAACTTCAATCTTTTCTCCTTCGCCTCTTCGTACCCAAATTGGGTTCCTCCCAGCGACTTGAAATGAAACCCTAGAGTCTGTTTCAGTTTCGGTGTTGTCGCCGATATGGAAGATGACGTGGCGGCGAGAAGCAGTTCTATCTTTTGTGTTGAAGCCGAAGCGTCTTCCAAATACGGTGTCGGAATTGCTTCTGAGTTCCAATTTTGAACCGTCTTCGCCTTCTAATTCCATGTGGTTCGTGTCCGACAGTGAAAGGAACAATAGTCTGGTGAGGGACGAGGGTGCTATTGACAACAGAAAAATTTAATGGGGCAGATTCTGGATTTTAGAAACATCGGAAACTATGTCCGAATCGCAATCGGTAACGGAGACGGCGTGGATGACAAGTCGTCTTACTTGTCAGGACGACATGGTTCTTCTTATGGAATCATTCTGTCTCTCTTGGAGGGGTCATGTTGAATTAGTTTTACATTGAAAAGGCATTTTTTTAAGCGTAATTCGACTTTATTGTATAAATTAATAAGAATTTTAAAATGTTTAAATTAGACACGCAAATTTAAATCGGCTATGAATAAGATTGTCTATTAAAATTATTTATGATTTCAATAATAGATTAGCTAAATATCTTGTTAGAAATAACGGTCTGTCTATGACGGATGAACAAAGTCCGATTGGTTAAGGTGTAAACTGAGACCGTAAATCGAGATCAATTGGTAAGTCCAATTGAGTAAGTTTGGAAGAATGAGCCTCATAATGTGTAAGAATGCCTAAGTGGCTTAAATATTTAAAGTGTTACTTAGGCCCATTGAAGTAAGGCTTCATGCAGATACTTTCCTAAAAACATCAGTATAGAAAACGTTCTCTCAACACAGAGAGATAAAACGTCTTCTTCAACTACAAAGAAGAAGAGAAAAGTTCTTCTTCCTTCCCCACCAAGTCTTACATAGATCAGTGTGGCAGCTATTGTGGTTTACTCGCAAGAAAAACAACGAATTTGATCTTGTAGTGTTGCTGACCTTGTTGTTCTGCCTGTTGTCTTCCGCTGCCAAGAGGTCAACAACTCGAAACCAACTCCTGTGGTGTTTGTCTCTAGACCAGTGTGCGTATTCTTTCATATCTCATATCTTAGAGCAAAAAAATAATATTTATATTTATATGAATTGTTTAAATAGCTATTTTTTACAATAATTAGCATATATACTAAAAGACTTATAAGTTAGTAGTATCAGCTCTAGGGCTATGAATTTAGAGGAAATTACACCCCATGTCATTTTTTGACATTTTGATTTCACAAAAACCATCAAAGGAACTATGTTTTTTTATCATTAAAGGAACTATGTTTTTTGATAAATAACAATATTGTTTTTCATTTCACAAATACCAAACTATTTATATCCTTTTTCTTTTTCCATTTTTGTCCCTTTATCTCTCTCCTGCTCTCATACCTCTCTCTTCCCTCTTTGCCTCTCTCTCCTTTTGTGCCTCACTCCCTCTCCCTCTCTAACTCTTTTGTCTATTCGTTTACACCACCCTCTCCTCCTCCGTCTCCCTCTCTTCCTTCTCTATCCTCTCATCTTTTTTTCTTCGCATCTCTAACTTCTCTTTTTTTCTCTTTTCTCCTCGGTCCCCCTCTTCCTAGGTTCTCTTTCTCATCAACGAACTTGAATTAACGCGATGTGAACCCTAGCTAATATAGGGAAAAAGTGTGGCGCGACACGACGATCTAGAGAGAGCTGGGTAAAGAGGCTCAATGAGAGTGAGAGCGAGATAGAGAAGCAAAATGGGAGTGAGAGTGGCGAGAGGAGAGTGGTGGCGCCTAGGGTCTCAAAACCCTAGCTGCAGCCCCAATTTTGACAATTTACCTTTTAATTCTTACTAATTTACAAAATTATAAAATAGTTTCAGCTTATTAATTACCTGAATTTTTTTTAAATAATATTAAAGTTGAATAGAATGAAATTACATAACAAAAAGGCCTTAATTAGGGTCGTACTCATTATGTACTCACTTTTTTCTTGTTTTGCTCTAATGTTTCCTTTTCTTGTTTAACGAAAATTTTAAAAAAATAACTTGTACTTATTGTGTAAGCATCTATTTGTGAATGTACTCATTTTGTACTCGTAATTTTATCAAATAATAAAAAAAATATTAAGCTTCCAATTCCTAATATTTATGAGTTGTACTCATTTTTTTCCTTTTGTACTCAATTTGTTCTCATATTGTACTCTTTTTTAAAGGCCTTTGTTGGTGTAATCAACAAGTATTAAATAACTTGTACTCATTTGTTCTCGTTCTTGTTCTCATTTTTTGTTATACTCATTTTGTATTCGTGTTGTTCTCAGGTTATACTTATTTTAAAAATGGGTGAAATCCATAATCCATAGCAGTCCCTGAGATTTTGTGTATTATTCATCCGAGTTCCTATTAGTTTTAAAATAGTCGTTCTAGTCCCTCTGTCTATCACCGTTAGTCAAATATAACCGGCCACGTCAAATTTTCTGACATGTGAGATGAGACCAACTAATTTTAAGTATTTAATGACAAAAATACCCTTACATTATTTTCTGTTTTTTCACTTTCTCATTAACTCTCTCTCTCTCTCTCTCACCTACACCAATAGCCACCACAACAACCCATAGTCACCACCAAACAAACAAGTCACCACTACCACCATTTGTTTGTCAATCTAGTCATCACCAATGCAAAAATCCATTCAAACCAAAATTCATTCATTTTTTAACAAATTCAAAACAATAACTAGAATCCTACTGAATCAAAACACAAGGGAAAAAAAGGTAAAAGAGTAGAGAAATCAACACAAAAGAATTCCATTCAATTTTCTCTTTCTTCTCTGTCTAATTTCATCTACATTTCATCACATCTTCTTCGCAATCTCAATCTTTAAAAAATTGAATTTTGTCAAGAAACCATTAAAATATAAAGCATAACCCAGAAATCAACAATAGTAAAAAAACCCAGAATTCAATTCTAAAGCTTCATTGTTCTGAGCCCTTATCTTGTCGATTACAATCTCCTCCTTTGTCACTAAACACCGCGATTGAACAAGAGAGAGAGAGAGAGAGAGAGAGAGAAAGTGTGTGAGTGAGTGAAGTTGGAGAATGTGTGGAGATCAGAAACCCGTTGAGAGAGAGAGCAGTCGCCTTCTCCCGTGGGTCCATCAAAACCTATTGAAAGAGAGAGAGGAAAGCAGACGATTGGGTAAGAGTGAGGAGTGGCAATATAGGTCTTGACGAAGAAGGCATATAGAGATATTCGTTGAAAGAAATGTGTGAGGCGAGGCGGGACTCATTGTAGAGAGAGACTGAGAGAGAGAGGGAGGGAGAGACAGAGGCGCTGTAAACAAAGTAGTGAGAGAGAAAAGTGTGGTGGCCGTATTTTCTAGGATTTGTTGAACAGTTTTAAAGAAGGAGAATAAGAAGGGTTTGGGGTTGAAGTTGGGTTTGGATGCTTGGTTTTTTACTCTTGATTGGTTTTGGTTTATTAATTTTGGGTTAGGTTTGGTTTAGTTATGTTGGGTTTAAGTTGTTTAGGTGAGTTTGGTTCGGTTTGGTTTAGAATGACGAAATGAGTTTAAGGTGTTTAGGTGAGTTTTGTTCAGTTTACTTTAGAGTGAAGAAAAATTTTTAATTCGAGAGTAAATTTGTTTTTTTCACATTTTTTGTTAAGTAAAACTCATGGAGTTAAGAGTGATGGACCGAAACAGTTATTTTAATACTAGTAGGGACCGAATGAACAATACACCAAACATCGGGGATTACCATGGATTTCGACCTTTAAAAATTTGAGATGTACTAATTTTTGTTGGTCTTTATTCTCTACTTGTTCTCAATTTGTTGTTTGTATTCTACTTGTTCTCGGCTTGTACTCGTTTTGTTCTAGACTTATGTTCGTGTTTTCACTGGTCAAAAGAATATGGTCAGCACGCGGTCAACTTTTTGACGCATTGTTAACACACGGTCAAACTGTGGTATTTGTGATATTTTTTTTTGTATTGTATTTTTAAAATGCTTTAAAATGGTTTTATATTTATGTATTTTAGCTCCTTTTTGTTGTATTTTTTTTGTAGATCACTCGTGAATTTATGAGTTCAATTTTCAATAAAAGTAGTTAAAATGACACGCATAATTAGCACATATGAAAATTAGTTTTTCAAAAGCAAAAGGGTACTAAAGCTTCCAACCTAAAAAGAGCTTAGAGCATTAATAACAGTCTCTTTAAAATATATAGTTAAATATATTATTTTATTTTATTTTTGTGTTAAATTTTTTTGAAATTTGTGTAGCGAAGAGAGAAAATATTAGAAAATAAATATTTTATTAATAAAATAGATAAATAGTATTAAATAGTGAATAATAATTCTTTAAATTTTCAAAAAAATTTAAGAATAGTGAAATTATTAGTTATTTTGTTAATAAAATATTAAAAAAATGAGTTAAATTATAATTAAAATAGAGTTAAATTTAAAATTTGAGATAAATAATAATATAAAATATTATATTAAAAAAAAAAGAGGTTAAAGAGTTTGTGGGCATGCTCTTAGGTCTTGGATTGCTAAGTTAGGCCGATAGAGCATACTAATTGACTCTTATCAACCAAACGGCAGCGTTTCGTGAACAGGTTTATTCCTCTGATGTTATCATCAGCTCTGAACTCTCTGGCTCCGATTTTCGCATTCAGCTGGGACACGTCGTCGAACGACTGCCCTCAGCCCCTACTCTCGTCACAGATCCGAACCATCGCCGTTGTCTTCCCTTTTAACTCAGGTTCTGTTCCCTTTCTCCAATTTTTTATTTCCTCAGATTTCTCAAATCTGTCGTCGCAGCCAACGACCTCCCGCTCCGTCCGAATTCCCGATCGTTGTTTCTTCACCCGTCAATTTATTAAAGAAAACTAAAATCTCACCCAATTCTTTAAACGACCGGTAGTCCTGACTGAAGTCAGTTCGTTTGTCCCGCCGACCAGTCGTCCGACAAACCTCGTACTGTGAACGACCGGTAGTTGGAAAGTTAGCTGTTTCCTCCCTCTCCCTCTCCATTGCAAATCTGATCTCGGGCAGGCAGCTGCAGGTTAGTTAATGTAATTATGTTTTAAAGTTCGAGACTTTTTGATCTCCTTGATGCCATGGTAGTTTAAAGCTTCATTCCCACCCCCCAAGTTTTTGACATGTCAGTATGTCTTGGACAGGTTCCAAGAGTAATTGTTGATGGAAGCGACGCCTAATGATGGTGGTGAAATTGCGGCTCATGGTTCTGTGGATCTTAATGCCGATGACCCTGGACCAATTGATCCTTCCATTCTGTATGATCAAGAGGACCATGTTTCTTCAGCTATATGGGAAGGATTGGTAAATAAAATTTTGTATTTTTCCTTTTCATTTCGTGATTAGGGTTTGTGACAGTATGAATGTGATGTGTTTAGATTAATGGGCAATTGAATATTTATAGGAGCGTGGTGTGCTTAGAGGTCATGAGCATACCTCCAAGATTGAGGAATGGAAATTAACTCCGAAACAAGTTGAATAGTTTGAGAAAGCAGGATTCAAGTACTTTAGAAAGATTGGATCTTTTGTTTTAGACAAACAGTTGATCTCGGCCTTAGTTGAACGGTGGAGGAGGGAAACTAACACTTTCCATTTTCCCGTTGGGGAAATGACTATAACTTTGGACGAGGTTCTGTATAATCTAGGACTAGCAATTGATGGTGAGCCAGTTGTAGCTGCAGAGATGAAGGGTGTTAAAAGTACTACTGTCTCGGTTTGTAAGAAGCTTTTGGGGAAGACGCCTTCATCTGTTGACAGGAGAGGTGGGTTTTAGAAGCTGTCTTGGCTGAAAGAGACATTTTCGGAGTGTCCAGCAGATGCTTCAGATGAACAAGTAGAGCAGTTTACACGGGGTTATCTTCGATATCTTGTTGGGAGTACCATTTTTTCTACAACTAGTGGTAACACAGTTCCAGTAATGTACCTTCCGTTATTTCAAGATTTTGATGAAGCGGGAAAGTATGCGTGGGGTGCTGCAACATTGGCCTTTTTATATAGGTCTCTTGGCAATGCTACTGATAAGTATCAAAGCACAATCAGTGGTTGTTTGACTATGCTACAGGTTTTTCTTTTAATGTCTTAATCAAAGTTTTTTCTTTCTTTGTTTTGGAGGGTTGCCAGTGGTATGTATTGTTTATGACAGGAGGTTCTAATCAATTATTTCTTGGTGATTAATGCTTTAGTTTGAAGATTGACCTGTATGTTGACTGATTTTTACCCTCTAGAGTTGGAGTTACTTTCATCTAAACATTGGTCGTCCAAAACTTGATCCAAATAAAGCTGTAAAGGATGTCTTTCCACTAGCAATTCGCTGGAAGCAAAAACCAAATGATCAGCGAACAAAGTACACTGTTATCCAGTACCGCAAGGCATTGGACTCTCTCCAACTATTTGATGTGAGTATCTTTAATAGCCTTGTTGATTTGCTACTTGCTGTTATGGCCTCTAGGTTTGCTGATAACTTTTTAATTGTCCATATGCTTTAGATTGATGATTCCATTTCTTTCACAAGTCAGAAGAGCATCTTCCAGACCGTTTCATGAGGCAATTTGATTAGTCCCAGCCAATTCCTCAGGAAGTCCCGCAACAGAAGAGAAATGATAGTGAGGGAGATTCATTGAAGAATGAGGATTCAGGTTGTGAAGAGTGGTTGAGTCGTTGGGACAATATTGTGAAAGATGACGCTGCTGTGGGGGACAATGAATATATGCAATGGTACTCTATGGTTACCAGAAAGTTTATAGGAATGCATGCGTCTTCAGAGTCCTTGTTTAGAGAAACTGTAATGCTGCCCTTGTCTTCTCTTCCTTCCTTTCGTCTTGCCAATATATGCATGAAAGGCTGAGAAAGTTAACATTTTAAACATCTGCCCTGTTTTTTTTTTTTCTATCAGGTTGTTGGTTTGACAAAAATGTTGGACCTAGTAGAGACACTACAAAGAGATGATATGGCTCCAAAAAATGCTAAGGTGGTTCAGAATATTAAGAGTACTTTGATTGAGTGCTT